>PVIR01000121.1:0-5000 GCA_004026965.1 Petromus typicus | reverse complement strand
ACAGAAGGCGAGCTGTGGAGATGAAACACATAGAATATTGACATTTTCATATTCGTGTGCACAGGAGAGTGGGTATCTAGTGCAGGTGGTGAGAGGCAGGTGTAGCAAAAGCAGGAGAAGAAGTTTAGGTTTTCAGTATGCTCCACTCTATCTGAGCACAAACCTAGTGCCATTGAGCCAAGAATGACAGAGAGCTTGTCACCAGGGCCTGGGGACAATAGTCACAAGCCCTTGCTTTGGCAAAGGGTTTGGAGTTTTAGATTGAGAGACCCCAAACCTAATCCCAAACCTGGTGTTTGCAATAACATAGGGACTTACTCTGTCAATATTTTGAGAGAAGCCATGATACACTGATCTTTAAATTGCTCGGAAAAGGGAAGAGAGGGATCTGATTGGCGCAGCCATGACAGCATCTTGGAGCCCAACAGGTAGAGAGTCTGGTTCATGATCACCTTCCATTACACTAGTGGGAATATGGATAAATAAGCAACCCTCTCATGTTGCTTAGATTGCCAGTCATTCAAATGTGCCTCAGCTATGCAGCTTAGAAGTCCCAAGCACTAGTTCTAAATGAATCCTTTTCTATAGACATAAAATATATTCCTAAAAATGCATGGTCATGATTATAACTGATTTCAAATGGGTGGTCCAAACCCTCCACTTGCCTCATTCTCTGAAACTCCACCCTGCCTAATTTATGCAATAAACAGTGTCTTTTACTCAACAAAATTACTAATTATTATGATGCCAGTAGCAGTAATAAAAATAACAGCAACAGTTGTTACTTGAGAATGTTTTAGGTACTAGACACTGTGCCAAACTGTTTACATACAACCACTTCTGACCTCTAACCAGAACCCTGAGGTTACTGACCAGTTTTCCCTATTGTACAGATAAGGACAATGAGAATTAGGTAGATTGAAGTAACTTGCCCTAGGTCACCAGATAGTACATGTTAAAAGCAGGATCTAACCCTAGGTTTTCTGACCCCTCACAGGGTACCCTTAACCAGGATCCTCAGGAGCACCTATGATTAGATTTTTATCGAGTGCCTTCTCTGTGCAATGCACAGAGGCAACGTCTCCGCAGAGAGCGGATTGATGGTCGTGAACGTGCACTCCTACTTCCATTATTTTGATCATTTTACGTAGGAAGAGAAGTTTTACTTCAATCCAGACCTACTTGTCTAAGAACAGATTTTGAAAGGAAACAAAACATAAGGCTAGGCCAGCAAAGGCTGGCATGAAATTCCCTCTCACACTGATAGAAAGAAGTTAATTAGCTCAATTCTGCCAATGTCTGATTTTATTAAATGTTAGGAATTAGATGAAGATCCTGACATAAATAAATCAAAGTAAAGGATTCCTATCGGTCCCAACCCCCAACTGGGCCCCTGTGGACAGTATGTTAATTGGATTCTTTCTAAAGGGAGAAATAGAACATTTCTTCACATACAATTTTTGAGAGGCCAGTGGTGCATTTTCCACATAATATATATAAATAATGAACACAGGGCTACATTAATTTTAATCCATGTTAAATATGGTCTCTGGGTTGAGTTTATTTGTAACATGTGCCTTCTCTGTGCTATTTCACTCCTCTGCACCATGTCACTATTTAGCTTGAAATTTCACAATACAAAAATGAGAAAAACAAACCCAATCCTAATTATCTCCTGCAAGATCATAAAAATAACATTAATAAAATGTGGTAAATATGAGCGGTGATCATTACCAGGTCCACATCACCAGAAAATGAAATGCAGCACCCCAAAGCAAGAAGGGTAAAAGCCTGCCCACCACCATTAGCCACACACACATTATCATATTTGCTCTGTAAGCAGATTCAATGGCAATAATAAAGTTGTTTTTAATCAGAACTGGACAAAATTTCAAATGCACATGGATATGCACAGACTCCCTGGTATCTGCACTCCACTTTATATTTCTCCAAGCACTGTCACATCTGCCTTTTCAGGCTTTGTATTGCTATTTCCATCACTCAAAATCAAGTCTAACAGGTCTCATTTCACTTGACAACTAAGACTGAACGTGAGAAAAAAGACGTGGCCTTCCTGGGTTCACTGAGAGAGTCAACTAACTGAGATTGGAACCCACAGCTGCTGGCTCCCAGACCAATGGTCTTCCTACTAAAACAGCCCTTCTTTTGGATGAACCACGTGGGTAACATGACAACAAGGACTCCTAGCTGTCATGTGAAAAGGACAAAACACAGTAAGCAAGGAGAGATGACCAAGGTGGCTTACCACGGCCTGAAGGAAAGAAACACAATACATCGTGTCCTGCAATGGACAATGTGGAAATGCAAAGGTGTCACAGCGTTCAGTGCCCAGCTGTGTCCTATCACATGGTCACTAGCATATTGACACAGGTAGAACAAGAACGTTGGGTCATGTGAGAAGCTGAGAGTCTTGACTGGCCGATTTGTGACCGAGACTGCTGTCTGACTTTCCTAGTATAAATAAGACCCTGAGTTATCAAGACGCCAGAGTAAAAAGTAAACTTTGGTTCCTGTCATAAAATGTCCAATATGTAAAAGTTTAATATACAGAAGGAAATTCAAGTACATTATCAAATATTGACAGGTACTTATGGTTATAAGAAGATAAGCAAAAGACATTAGCCTAAATAAATAAATAGATATAACAGCATGTAGCTGGACTCTAATGAATTAATCCCCTAATTGGCCTTCCCTGAACCCCACAGCAGTCTCCATTAGGCCTTTCTGGGCAATCCATATATCAATAACAGGATGTTTCTACATCCAGGTCCATGAGCCAAGTCATTTTGCTGGCCTTAACTGTCCTTTAGGAAATGAGAATAAACAAGGGACAAGCTGAAGCTGAGCAAAAACAAAAGCCACACTGTGGCACAAGGCACAGGGTCCAAAACTTTGGGCCAGGTCCCGGTAATAGTTCTTTAGACAATAAACATGACTTTGAGTGAATTTACTTTTCTGGAGGCCTAGGACAGAGACTGGAAGAACAGCAGGGCCTTGTGGAGATGCTGGAGTTATTCATCAAGGGCAAAATCTAGATGAGCAAAAATCTAAAGGCAAAATCTAAAAAGCTGGCTGCAAGCATTTGTTGCCCCTAATACAGGCGAAGTGTGGGCAGAGCCTCCAACACATAGGAGATGATGATGTTTCAGAATTCTCAAATGCAGGAAATTAGTCAGAACATCCTCGTGTTCCAGAGCCACTTGGAAGCCATGATGAAATAACTGGGACCCTCAGTTTCTGATTCAGAACTTCGAAGGTGGGGCCTCAAGATCTGCACCCCTGGCAAGTTCCTGTGTAATGACGATACTGCTCGCTGAGGGCCCCACTTTGAGAACCACTGTTCCACAAGCCAAACATCAAAGATGGCCATCAAGTACCAAGAGTGAGGGGTAAAACTTGCAATAGTCTCTCTCACAGCCATCAGAAGGAACCAGAACTACCAGGACCTTGACCTTGAACTTCTGGGTTCTGGTAGGGGAGATAATACATATTTATTGCGATCACTCTTGTGAAATCATGCACCTCTGTAGGAGGCCATCAGTGTGAATGTCACCGCCTGACAGAGGGGAGGTTATGAACTGGCCTCAGTCCTCATCTTCTTCTCCTCCACTCTCATTCTTTCTTTTCCAGTGAGGAGTCCCCATACCCTTCCATTGAGGACCAGGGCTCCTTTGCCTTTTAAAGTCCATGTTCAAGCTCAATTCTGTCATGGGTACAAATTCATGATGCTCTTTTGCTAACGTAACATGGTCGGGATCTCATGCTTATACTCTGACACACCATGTCCACTTCCAGGCTTCAAACAAAAGAAACTAAAATCCACGTGGGGAACACATGTACTATGAATTGAATAACAGTAAAACAAGCAAACAAAATATCTCTGCTACAAGAATATTAGGTACTCATTAAAGTACTTTTCATTAGGAATATGTAATTATATAGAAAATGCACGAGCTAGGAAATCAAGTTAAAAATGGGCTATAAAATACTCTATATTAAAAAGTAGAAGATACTAGAAGGAAATACATTAAAATATTAAGCCTTTTTTAATTTGAGGGCTGGCAAGATTATTGAAAATATTTTTCTTCTCTCTTTTCTGCTTTCTTTCTGAAGCAAGTAACAGACAAGGTATCATGAGAGGAGGGTGAATTTTGAAATCCACAATATTCTTTGTGCATCTTGGTACTGTTATTTTTTCAACCAGGTTCCCCCTTCATACAATAAAGTTACCTAAAAGCTACCAGCAGGTTTGACACCTCGGTCCACACAAGGAGGATGGGTTCTTCAGTTTGGAGGAAAGGTCTGTCCCTATGCATTTGATTAAAACCACCTTCCTTTCCAACCAGAAACCTCCAGCTGAAAAAGATTATGCAATTCTGCACATAGAGTTTTCTCCTCTCTCTATCCCTGATGCCTGGGGTCTGTTTCTGCCGTCTGATCTTCCCAAGTGGTTTTCTCCTGAAGAACAATGCTCACATCTATCATCCTTTTTCTCTTGAGCTGCTTTCTCTTCTGAAACCAGTTCTTTGTCCCCCATAGACGTTACCGTTTGCAATTCTGACTTTGCCATTGTTGGGAACCACCCCGTTTGGGAATTGCAAGGTCAAAATTAACCAGGCCTTCCTGCCTGCAGATGGACTTTAGACTTGACTTCTGTCTTCATCTCTGGTAGTAACTGGGACTCAATGGTCCCACATGCTGTGATGCTTCAGGGCAGAGCTGTGCCGGATCTCTCCCCTCTCAAGGACTATTGCTGACACCCGCCTTGCCCCGAGGAATACTCATCTACATAACTTCTCTAGGACTATTGTTGGTGTGGCCCTGCCTTTCCGGGTTTTTTTGAATGTAGATAATAAAAGTTGTAGTAGGCTGGGGTCCCGGGTCCTTGCCACCCAGAGTAGCATGGATCAGACCCAAGCTCAGTTTTCTCTAAGTCTCATTTCTGCCTAATTATTAATTATTTCGCCGTGTGCCGTGAA
>PVIR01000120.1:52360-266859 GCA_004026965.1 Petromus typicus | reverse complement strand
GGTGAAAGGGGACAATGTTGAGATTGTAACAAAAAAGTAAGGAAACAAATTTTATATATATGGGGGGGTGGTAGGGTGGGTGGGGCTATGGGAAAAAATGAGAATTAAGTTGTGTCTTATACTGGTACAAATCCCCATTATGGAGTGCAATCATGATGTGTATATTTAATGTACCAAGAAAGATAATAATAAAAAAAAATAAAAAAAAAATAATACAACCAAATACACATTGAGGAGGAGCTCTCTTATCTTGTGAATATGTTCTTCCTGGGTAGAACTGTGCCTGATCTTGCTTTACTGAAATTTTTCCCAGTCTGCAATCATATATTAATGTCACACATGGAAAATTGAGTTCCAGAATGCATTACACCTGGATGCAAAGGGGGAAAGTCAGCCCACATACTTTATACTGCAGGTGCTGCAGCCTTCAGCAGCTTGTACACTGGTTCAAGTCCATTAATAAAACAGTGATCAAATGAAAAGGCCTCGGGCATAAACACCAGTGCAGAGATCTAGATGATGGTTTGCACTCATTTGTAATATTTTTCCGGCATGTTTTTTTTCAACCGTAAGCAAGAAGTTGACGATTTTGTAATAGAGTTTTCTTTGTAAATCTTTTCCTTTCTACTTAAAAACTACTGACTTTTCCCATCAGCTCTCACGCAGTTGGTTCCCAACACAAATCTCTATTACCTGATTAATTGTGTGGGTGCTTGGAAGCAAGCACAAGGCACAGGTTATTAATTGCACAAAATGAAATATTTGAATGCCTACTGCTTTTCTACAAATTATTTTAAAATGTGAATAGTACTTATTCAAACTGCCTAATTAATTTATCTCATACTAGTAGTGTTCTATAAGAACATATAGTCTTAACAGAAGTAATTTCAGACTTACCAATGTCATCTGTAAAGGTGACTTGTAAGAGTTATTTAATTGGCTTTAGGCTGATAGTGATAACAGTACCCACATCAGAGGGTTGGGGTGAGGTTTCCTGAGACCTACACTGAGATACTGTACTTCATGAGTTGAATAAAAACTTCACAAATGCTTATAGCACATTTAAATTGATTGCTATCCTATTGTATGCCATGTTCTTTTAATGTATGGAATAGGTGGTTATGTTTTTACTTTTCCTTTCTTACTTGGCTTTTGTCACTGCAAAAGCATTGAAATATCTTTGGCTCTAGAAGTGATTCACATCAAAGACAGAAGGAGCCTATAAGAGGAGGATTGATGACAACCTAGGCCCCGCAACCTGAGCTGATTTTTAAATGCACTAGTAGGCATGAGTCATCTAGGAGGGCTCGGAAAGAGAAAAGTTGTGAGAGGAGCACAGAGAACTCAGCAGAAGGTTTCTGTCCTCATCTGAAAATCTGTCAATGTGTCTTTTCCCAGCTCATTCCAGGGACAATGGTCACAATCAAGTCTGTCACCTGTCTCCCAGCACTATGAACAGGTGACATTGTCTTGGTCTTTAGCACGATGCCTACCTTCCAAAAGGTAATTGAAATCATCCATCTGATGAGACACATGGTTAAACAGTACAGCAATAGGTTCTGGTGCCTGCTTAGAAGGCTGCAGACTCAATTTCATTGCACACCTCCTCCTCAAAGCCATTTTAAAAGATACTTTGAAAAAATAAAGAATGTAATCTTTCATTTAAATTGGTCTCAATAAGCCTTAATCATGCAACATGAGCTATTGAAAAGAGCTAATTAGAAAATATAACCTTGTTTAGGAAAAATTTCATGCATGTGTTTTCATAAATGATTTTTATTTGAAAGATCATTTTAAAAATTTAAACAACGACTTTATCTTTGTGGGTGAGGAGTGAGCACAAATAGATGTATTAACCAGGAAAAGAAGTGCAAGTGAGTATAGCGTTATGGTTTTACAAAGCTCTGATTTTAAACACTCATCTGTCTCCATTTTGGCAATCTTGCACTCTTGATACACTTATGGCTCACCACTCTTTTATTAGTTAAAAACATTTAAATAGATAAAAAGAGAATTTAATATTATATGCTAATATAGTTGCTGAATTCATTCTCAGTTGCAGTGTGGGCTGGAAGTTGGACCTGTCCAAAGAAAACAGCAAGTTCTGACAGGGCTTAAAGAACTGAGCCAGCTGAAGGGCTGATTCTCGCATGTAGTTATCACGGCTCCACAGTGTGCAGAGGCATGGCGATGTCGGAAGAGTTTCAAACATAGTCTGACATTTACTGCCTCTGTCATTTGGAAGTGCCACCATGATGCTGTAATGCAGATGAATAGAAGTGCTTGGGACCTTGGAACCTGGACTATGCACATCACCATGCCAACCTATGGCTGGTGATGAAAGGAGTTCACTTCAAAGTCGGAAGTGATGGCAAGGGCAAGGCAGAAAGTCAGGAATCCAAGTACAGATTTTGTCCAATTGGAAAGTGGGTCTAGGGAAAAGAAACTTCATGTACAGTACAAGCAAAGGTGGAATCAATACAAATCAGGCTGGGTTTTATAGCTTCATGATCTGATGATTATTTGGATAAAGCAGGCACAGTTTATGGCAGATATATCACCCCGCCACCCACAGAGCCTAGAACAATGGCCAACCCACAACCTGGCCAGGAACTGCATAAGGCGCAGTCTCAGCGCAGCAATCTTCAGTGATTTCAGTTGCTTCTCCAGAATATTTTGAGTTGTGAAATCATCTCAACCAAAGAACCCTCATCCATAGTCCTCACTACTGAGAGCTTCTGTGATTCAACACTCTCAGGAAGTCCCCAGCATGACCACCACTAATTCTCTCTCAAAATGAGGCAGAAAAAAGTGAAATTATGTCAAAAATCACAAAGACAGGAAATTGAAAAGCCAGCTTAAATCTTGTAGCCTGACTCTGGAAACCACATTTAACCACCAGATTATGTTTCATTCTCTTCTATTTTCTGGGTCAAGAGTAAAACTCAATCCACCAACCTCTGAGCCAACATTGCTGAAACTACACATTGCACCAAATCAGACCAGAATGTGCCTTTGTCTTAGGTGTTAAAATAGAAGATACTATATTTATCTTTCAGAACTTAATCATTTCAGAAAAATGCCTTGTGAAGATGTAGTGGCTTCTAAAATGTTGGAATTTAGGCTGGCTCTTAGGAAAAATACCAATATTTATCAAGTTAACACAAAGTTCTTTTCTCTTGGTTCCATGGAAGCATAAGAGATCACAAGAGGAAATGAAGTGTTCGGAAATGGTGAACTTCAACTATTTGTTTAGAATTTTCCTGTTGATATTGTTATGTTTTTACAAGCAATAAAATAACCCTCTGTACCCTTTAACAATTCCCTCTAACAATGGAATCATTTTAAAATTTCTATCTATAAATTAAAATGTTACTAAATAATATACATTTTATTATTTGAATACACTAGCCAATGGGAAGTTTGGATCAACATAATAGTTTCTCTGATATGACCATAAGCTAAAATTATAATTCTTCCAGTGCCTTAGTCCTAGATACAGATATTATTTTTTTAATTTTACCATGCATTGTTTTGTAATTATATTCAAATAAATGAGTATATGATAAATTATTTGGTAACAGCTAACTAATAAATCTGGTACATTCTTCACATACAAAAAAGCTAATTTATTCAATTATATATGTGTTTGACAAATAATTCCTGCTCAGGTGATTTATCTACTTCATGTGCAATGTTTTTCCACCACCCAGTTATTACTTCCCTTTTGCATTTGGATCCTGTGTGCAGAGCTAAGAGAAGAATGAAGGAAAATCCAATTATTTTTCAAGAGATTAAAAAGAAAAGTTTGAGTTAGATGTATGTTAAAAACATATTAAAGATGAGCGCATTAAGAGGAAGTAATAAAAAATGTTATTTAAAAAGGAAGCTATGCAAACTATTTGAATCAGAAATTGTACAAATTATGCAAATGGTTGCTGAAAAGGGAAAAGGCACATTAATATTATATAAGCTTATTTAAAAGTAAGCTATAAAATTGCCAAATAAATTAGTTATAAAAACAATTTCTTAGGCCACCCGCAAGCCAATTAAATCAAAATCTAAAAGCATAGGTCCTGACACTTTTTAAAATAACCATAAGTGATTTTATGTGCACCCTAGTTTGAGAAACATTGGTAATTTATTCCATTTCTTGATTGCAAATTTCAACCTATTCAGTCACTCTGTAGTATTAACAAGTTGCGGTGGCAATATCAACTTATGGCAATTGATTTACATACACGTGACACAGTACTATAATCCATTTTCCTATAAACTCTATTCCCAGCATTCTACTTAAGCCAGCGATTTAACTTTCATGTCTTTGCTTTCCTTGTAAAATTATTTCCTTGTAAAATAAATGGTTTGTCTAAATGATTTCTGAAACTCTTTTGAGCTCTAAAACCCAAAGAGTAGCGGCTAATCTCCAGAGTAGATGTTAGAAACCCATCACTCACCTGGGCCCTTCTGGTCTGTTCTGTGCTCCAAGGGATTTTTATAGACTGCACTGCCCCACTTACCACTACCAACAACAACAACACTGGCCACGGGCGAGAAAGTAAGACTAACAATAAGAAACCACTTTCTGTTTAATTTCTTCTTCTTCTAAAGAAGAAACCTCAGGTAAGATTGCCAAGAATGATGGGGAAATTTTACAGATTCTAACAGGGTATCAGTTGTCAACATCGGCATGAAGGACAACCTCCAAATACAATGACTTAAGGCAACACCCACATGACACTATCTCATAGACTTCAGAAGCATTCAGTTAAGTGATTTCTACGCTCTTCACCACATTGACTGAGTTGTTCTTGGAGGGGCAGTTGTGCACTGGCCTAGGAACTTCATGATTTCACTGAAATGTCAGTTGTCTCTGCTGCTTAGAAGGCAAGCGACAGATGGGAAACTTCCTCTCTAAAAAATCTTGGGGCCCCTCCAAGTGACCACTCCAATGGGGCATCAGTCTTCTTCCACCGTGCCTCAGGGCTCCATTTTAAGACACCAGAGGAAGGTTACACTTTTCTCAAGATTCGGGCTCTGACACTGGCACTGCCTGAGCTTCAGGACATTTTACCAGTCAGAGCATTAACAGAGGCAGAAAACTCAGGCTCTGCAGAAATGCAGAGAACTCGCAGCACCCTTGAACTCATGACCCAGTCTTTCAGTGCTTCCTTACTTCATAGGGAGCTATTTAATCCTCAGACGCCCAACGACCCATTTTTGGAACACTCGTACAATGGAACATAATGAAATGTATTCGCTTAAAATTCTTATTCCCTGAATTATTCTAAGTAACCTATGCGAGTAATATGCAAATGCACTGTCTTCCGCTTAGTTTTAATCCTAGCTCTGTTACTCTCTAGATGGGTGGTTTAAGGCATATCCTTTTCTTAAAAAACATAGTCTCTCAAAGACCTAGATTTCTGATTTGTAAAAAGAGATAGATAATAATGATGCATATTTCATAAGATAATTATGGGTATTAAAGAGATTTCATAAAGTAAAAATTGGACAGATTTGGCACATATGTAATAGCCATCATGTCGTTTTAGGCATAAAGAATTCTGCTAGATATTCTGAGATGTTGCAAAGATATTTCTTATCAAGGATTTATGAAAAAAATGGCAATATTTTTTAAATGTGAAAGCTCTGGAGCTGAGAGAGCATTTGTGACTTCAGTGCTCAGAGAAAATTCCCAGTCCTGAAGGAACGCGGGGCTGCTGCTCCGGGAGCTGGACACGCGCAGGCTGTGCTTGTGCTTCGACCAGGAAACATCCTGACACGGAGAAATGCAAAATTCGGGGCTCAAGTTTATTTCTTCTCATTCTGTTCGTGGAAAAGCAAGCAAAGCTCACCATGACACCCAGTTCCATTCACCCTGTCCATGCCTCTGAAACGCCGATGTCCTGTCCTGTTTAACCCTGACCCTCTTTATAGTGACTTCCCTGATTTTCTCAGGAAGAATTAGCTTCCTACTCACTTTCTATCCCTCAGCACTTTTATGGATTTTATTACCATGTTATGTTGTTGTTATGGCTTAGTTATTTATGTGTCCCTCTCTCCTCCCCAGTACTTTATGAGTGCCTGGGGCTGAGAAGCAGGTAATGCGTCTGTGCTGGAGGCTGAGGACATGTGTCTGCCCTGAGACACGGTGTGTCACGGGGAAGCCCTAGAGTTGCACCTGCCTCCTCCTGCCTACTCACCTCTTGCCCTTGGATGAGAAAACGTGGGAATTTGTTTAACATGAGGAGTCTCAGGACCCAAGAACTGCTGAATCAGAATCTGCATTTTAATAAAATCCACAGGATACTCCAGAGGCACCTGTATTTGAAAAGCATCACTAACCTAAGTGCCCTCCAGCGTCTCTTCATTAAGATGTGCTCTGTGGTTCCTGAGATGAAACAGACACCTTTCAAAACCCTTTCATTTTAAACCACACAATTAGTCTGTTCTAGTTTGCTCAAAGCCTAAAAGTTTGCCTTTTGCTCATACAGACACATACTGTTTAATACCATAAACAAACCAGAGATTTGTCCTTTCTGAAGTTGACAGGAACATTATTCTTATTTCTTTCACATATGATTTAAAAGATGGAAAAGAAGAGAAAGTTCTTCTTTTTTAAGTTTTTTAGTTCTTTTTATTTATTATCACCTAATAATATTTACAAAGACAAATTAATCATCACCATTTCACACATTAAATAAGTAACATAAGTTTGGGAGCTGGTTTATAAGCAGGGAGAAATGAAAGAATAGGGATAGAATCTTAGTGCTCTCTTTAAAAATATTATCTTAATATTAGAGAAAATTCTTCTTTAAGGCAGCATGCTGTAAGCTTGGGGAAAGGAGCTCCCCTCAGCAGGGGCCATTCTTAAGTGAGGCCCAGAGGTTGACACTCCCTGTCCTGAAGAGAGAACCTGGGTCGGCTGATCCGGTACCCACAGCAGATCCCAAGACTCATAGACCCAGTTCCAGTTTCAGGCCTCTGGGAAACCCACAAGGACAGAAGCCTAAAATCACGTAAGACAACAGACATGTCTGAACAGGGATACCTTTTCTAAATCATGCCTACAGGGTGGCATAACTTCAGCAGTATCAGCAGTACCCACAGTGAAAATTCTAGTTATTCAAGAAGTGGGTTGTTTGTCATTTATAGAAGTACAGAGACCATCCCATAGTCAGTTCCTAAGAATTCAATAGTAAGTGAAGGGGAGGGTGGAGTACAGCTACACTGAATGGACCTCACTGATGAATACAGACGCTTGTAAGAAGGAAGTGTGAAAGCTTTTCTTCACCCAGACACCCAACAGATCCTTAGAAGTTACTCAAATTAATTCAGATTTTATTTTCCCCCTGTTAAAAAAAAATTCAAAGAACATGATAACCCAAAGGGAAAATATAATTCTGAAACTGAGATTTTTTTATAAACCCCAGGATGAATGAAGGGGCAAAGGTAATTTCTACAACAGTCTTTAAAGTTTTGCAGGGTTGTGAAAAAAAGCCAGAAATTCTTTTCCCTAGACCACAACCACCAACTTTCCATCTATCAGAAGTTCATGTGGAAATGGCTGTCTAGTGTACACAGTTGAGAACATTGGCCTAGTGTTGCTAAGAGACACTCCAGGCCCGAGAAGCAGCTCCTAACAGGCTTTATGTCCTGTGTGCACTGACTTTGCTGATACTTCTCACATTACACAGAAAGTTAAGGTGACAACAGCTGAGCCTTGAGAGGAAATAAATTTATGTGGCTGAAAATTACATGTGGCCTTCACAGTGAAATGGCATTTCTCAAACTTCAACTTTTAACATGATTTACATCACACATTTAAGGGAGCCAGCCAATGCTTTTTCATGCCTTTGGTTTCGGATAATTATTTTTAGCTGAAAGATTTTTACTGTGTCTCTATTACTTTTGCCTAAAAGCGTACCAAGTTATCTTTCCCCCTTTTCTCTCCATATAAAATATAAAAAATAGAAATTTCTCAAAATATCGTTTGTAGCAGTGAATGATTGCCCAAAAGCTGATTAGGAGGATGAGTGTTTTACTGTTGCAGCCTGGGGAGAGTCCTTAACTTTGATGGTGTCTGTCTCAGCAGCTGGGGCCTACAAAACAGTGTGTGATGCCTGAGCTCCTGATCACCTTCCAGTACACTGGCTGGAAGCTCTGCTAAGACTACTCCATCCAGCAGTCACTTGCCTGCCTCCCAGCTTGCTCTCTTCCTCTGCCATAATCTCACTCTCCCTACATATACACACTGCAAAAACAGATTAAGGTCCTTCAGCAGAACTCAGATGTTGTCACTTCTACCCTTAAACTGCTCCAGTGGTTTCTCCACTCTTAAAATGAAACCAAAAGCTCTTGTCATAGCCTCAGTGATATCTGCCATCTGGTCAACCTTATGAATGCTTTGAGAGGGAACAACCAAAGACAGGTGAAGCTGATGTCTGTCTACATACTTACTGTCCAGAAAGTCCCTATCTCATTCCTGTGGTAACCACCAGAGGAACAGTTTAGAAAACCTTCATAGTTATTGCACTTAACCATGAACAGGGAGATAAGAAAACTATGATAATGTTATGACTTCCACAGAAGGTGCCGGAAGGAGAAGATTGTGGTCAGAAGTAGCAGGTGTTAATGAAACTGAGTTGGAAATGCTCCCAGAAGCGTCATAATAAAATAAGGGGGAATCAGCAAAGGTGAAATGCAAAGACCAACAACCCAGATCTTCAAGAGCCTCAAATACCGCCGTGAGCCTTCTTCCTGTCCTTTGTATTTACTTAATAAATTTCAAGTTTAGTAATCTATTCAGTGTGATGTATAAGGTAGTCTATCTCTGTTATGCAGGAATATTTATGATTACTTAATGATGTATCATCCTTGTTATTACTTATCAATTAAAACATGAGAATTTGAAGTCCTCCCCTGACACCTGTCAAAATAAGACATCTATCAATCAGCCAAACTTTTCAACAACACTGTAGGGAGAGAAGCCAAGCCACTTTCATCCCTAAATTTATTGGACAGCATCGTCATTGCTGGATCTCACACTGACATGCAGTCTACTATTATACACTTTTACAGCTAGATAGATCAAAGGATGTGGAAGTCAATAATTCATTTAGGGCCAAAGAGCAACCCAGGATGGAGTTGGGTTTAAACACATCACCTGCCTCCATGGTGTGAGCCATTACACTTTACTTTATATTGCTTTAAACCTGTGTTCAACAGAGAAATATCACTGATTTTCAGTGGAGTAAGTGAAGCAATTAAAAATTAAAAAATGAAATGAAGACTTCAAAACATTGACTCCTCTTAATTTTTTCCATCTACAGAAATTTTCAATTATCTTATGATAGATTCCATGGAGAGTGGGAAACTAGGCCACATATAAATGCATATATGGGAACAGATTAAATTTCAAAGATCCCACATCAAAATTTGTAGTTTTGAAGTCTTCTTTCCAAAAGTTATTCTCTTCCCCAACTTGAGGCCTCAGTGATAATGCTACTAAAAATTGTTTATTTTCTTATCTAAAAATCAGACATTTTTCTTTAAAGCTGGTAAGATCACTGATGACATGTCAGTTTTAAATCCTTAAGGAAATTATGGAGTAGAATCAAATAATTGGACATTTAGCCAAGTTGAGTAGAAGTTAATGGTGACAGTACAATCCCATGTGCCATTCTCTTGGTATCTGTAAATCCAACATTTTCACTGGATAAACAAGATCCAAAGGCACAAAAATTGTGTGAGGAACAGAGTGTTTGCAATAGCTGGAATATTGGTACCTTTGAGATGTTGTGGAAATAATCAAGATTCAATCAGACTATAAGAGATAAAGACACAAAAAATAATATCAGAAAGGGATGCTATTAGGTTGAGCACTAAAGCAGCTGTTCGATAGTAGAGCTGATTCAAGGGTAACATGTATTACCTCTAATCTTCTTAGCACTGAATATTCATTAAAATTGTGACCTAAATTTTGTACTTGCTACACCAATTAAACATTATCTGCAACATAGGCAATTGCCCTGATTCAAAGCATAGTGATAACTTAAGACAACTTTGTGTTTTCTTTAAAACTGGTCACCTTCATGGCCTTTCAAGATCATTACATAATGTATAATTATATCCACATTATTCTATTATGATAGTCATCATAATAGAAACCACAGCAAAATCTCTGAAGACCTTTAGTAAATCTTCTTAATTGGGATGAAATATTAAAAGATCTTTAGTGCCCAATCATCTTCTCAAGGTCACTTCTACATCTATGCAAATCTTCCCTTTTATATCCACCAATATGTATCTTGGAGGACAGAGTCCGCAAACATTTTAAAAATAAGTACTAAGAGTTGGGGGCTCATGGGACAAAATCATGGAGAAGGGTCATCATTATGTTAAGGCAGATATTTCTATGAGATGATAGAAAACTTCTGATACAAAACAGGGGAAGGAAGATTACAAAGTAACTTTGACTTTCTTGTTATCTTTCTAATATTTTTTTTTCAAACATTTAAAACACTTCTCCAGATTGGAGAACAAGAAAAGATCTCACTTTTTAAGTCTGAGCAGATTGAACAGGAAGTATATTCCACTGATCTGACAACAGAATTCAAGAAAAATCACATTCTTGGGTTCTATTTTCATTGTGTAGTTTCTCATATCATCTAATAAACCTTATTGGAATTCATATCTATTTTCTGGAGGGAAGAAATAAGGGACAAAAGGAGGTAAGGAAGATGGGACAAGGTAATAAATGAGGCTTCAGACTTACAAAATGGGCAGAACAAAGTAAAGCAAAGCTTTTACAATGAATTATATTTACATAAAATATAAATTAAAGAATATGCTAGGATGAAATCAAGAAATTCAGAGTATCCGGAGTGAGTAAATATTGGAAATATGAGATTGGAGATATTTAATGAATTCCTTAAAGCATTTAGTAAATGTTAGAGAAAAGGAAAACTTTCCTCATGTCCTGTGTTTCAGGAACAGCTTGAAAACTAAGAAGAATAAAAAACCATCTTTTAGGCACCAGGACTCACGGAGGAGCAGAAATGCCTGTGCATTCATTTAGCTCACACTGTTAATATTCATACATTTTCCACAACAGGCACCACACCACACAAACTATGGCAAATTAAATAATGAAAGGATAGTATCTGCTTTCTAGACCTTATAGTCCAGACTTTGAGTCCCTGTAAGATTCCAAAGAATCTGATTCTGCCTGCTTCAGCTAACAATGGGGAAGAGAAGGAGAACGAATGAAACTCAGAAAAAATCTGCAAGTTAGAGTTCTGTCTGATCACAGCTCCCCAAGACATTCCGTCAAACCATGTAGTTTCTCTTGTCCAAACCTTCAGGGGTTCACTCCTTGCTTTTGGAGTGAAATGCTCTTTGTGGTGAGGCAGTAGATGCCCCTCTCAAGCTGACCCTCTCTTGTTCCTCAGCCTGCAGCCCCCACCAGCCTCCCCTCTGCTCAGTCCTTCTCACCCACACGGATGAACCGCACCCTGCTGCCACCTCCGCCTGTGTCTGGAGCACCCCACTGCCTTCCTCGGGTGTTAGCTCACGTATCACAACGCGGCGTCTCCTGAGCCTCCCAGAACACACTCAGGGCACTCTCCAAATGGCACTGTGGCTCCGAACTCAACAAAGCACCTGAAATAGCTTAAATATAAAGAGAATTTTTTTTTCTTTTTGCCCAGTTTTGATAACTTCAGTTCATGAGTGCTGAGATCCTTTGGTCTGGGTCTCTTCCGAGTGTAACAGATGACAATGGCAGGGAGTCCATGTTTGGCCCAATGCTCCCTTAACGGCCAGGCTGAAGTCTCACAATCTCCTTTCTGGGTTCATCATCATTCACCTAAGGGCTTCCCAGTGCATCCTCCCTCCCAAGAATTATCTCACTCTCACTCTCATTAGTGCTACCCTGGAGACCAAACCTTTAAGATCTGAGTCTCTGTGAAATATTCCACAGCCAAAGATAGCAGTAGGTATCTTATAACATTATATACTTGGACTAGGGGTAACTTGTTCTGCGAGGTGAGCAAAGATTTCTGATAAACTTTAACTTGATAAGTGAGCAATATCTTGCAATACCAGTAGTGCAAGATGCTAAATGTCACATGACATAACTGAGCCAATGATGCACTCTCTCGCACTCTCTCTCTCTCTCCTCTCTCTCTCTCTGTCTCTTTGTCTGTCTGTCTCTGTCTGTCTGTCTCTCACTCTCTCTCCTTCTCTCTCTCTCTGTCTCTCTCTGTCTCTCTTTCTCTCTCTCTCTCTCCCTCTCTCACTGTAGAACCATGGATGACTGCCTCCAAGCAGCAAGACAGCAGGGATGATTGTCTCATAGCATCAAGAGGTTATGGACAACAATGAAAATCTCATCTGCAGAGGGAAAGAAGAAAAGGTGAAAGAATCCTCACTTCAGATAGATCCTATAGAGAGATCAGTGATGTCTGGGAAATATTTTGAAGTTCTTTGTTGTTATTCTTACGAGAACCATCCTTTAAATCAAGCTGTATCAGTGCAAGCAAGCAATCTATTTAATAACAATGCCATGTCACATCTCCATGAAATCCTCAATGGAAGCAAATGAAAGTGTCCTAGGATAGGTTCCTTGTTAAAACTGCCCCAAAGAAAAAGATTCCATGGAACTGACAGACAACAGTGATTCCATTAGGGGTAGTGAAAGTTGTCCTCCACCATAGCCCTTTTCTTTCTCATTTTCCTCACGCTAGCCATGAAGGTTTTGAAAGTAACTGCTGATTAATGGTTTTCCTTTGCATCTTGTGTTTTCTTTATTAATTTGTATTATAACATAATATTGGGATATTTTTATATAATTATATAAAATTAGCGTATATAATTTTTATATAATTATATAAAATCATTCATTTTCTTCACTATTTGTTATGGGGAAATTTGCTTTGAATTACAAACATGTTTACACAATGAATTATGCTCACAAATCAAAATTTGATTGTACATGTACTTGTAATCTCCCATTTCCTGTCTGCATCCTCTCACTGGAAAGTAAGCTTCAAGAGACTAAAGAGACTGTTTAATCTCTTCCCATGCATCTTCTCTATCCTTGTAATCCCCTGAGGTAGAAACTACTATGATCCCCATGCCAGAGAAGAAAGGCAAAACTTTCTGGGAATAAGGGATTTTTCCACAGGTCACAGCGGCAAATGAATTCTAGGCTTTCAGAGAACAGAACAGAAAATATAAAGAAAAATTTGTAAGCTGCTCCCTATGCCACTATACTAACTGTATCACCCTCAGTTCAAAAAAAAAAAATACACATACTGTTAATTTTGTCCCAAAATAAACTACACATAAAAAGTCTCCAGTGCGTCTTCTTTCTATCACCCTAACACAGCACTTTTAAAAATTCTGTCCTGATTACTCTCTAAATAATTTCTCTCTGGCATTTTTCAAGGCAGGGAGGTTTCAGAGATACTTTTCTCTCACCAACTTTTCTTAACCATCATTTTCCCAAACACAGACAGCCACCGAGCAGGGTACTGTCCTGACTTCCTCACTCTGTTGCTTCCTCCTCAGGTTCCTGCCATCACATCCCGTGACAACTTCCAGGTACAAGGACACTCTGAGACAAAGCTTTTGTTCAGATGAGTCTCATAAGGTTTCCTACATGAAAAAAAATTGCTTCTAATTTTGAAACCAGATCCTCAGTCCTCCTTGAGACAGAAATAAAATGCTCTGAAGTTTGGTTTGGCGGTTACAGTGATGATCACAGGCATAGGCTTGTGTGAACACTGAACCAAAGAGGATAAGGAGAAAGTGTAAGGCAGTCTTTGGATGAGAAGTCAAAGAATACACAAGCCAGAGAGCTGTGGATATCTCCAACCACCACTCTCAGTAGGAGATAAATATTTGAATAATGATTGCTGATTGGAAAGTATGGAAAAGTACACATACACACACATCAGAAAAGTTGACAAAACCTAACAAATTCTGCTAAGCAGTCCAAAGGAGATGCCTGCTGGAAAAGAAACCAGCATCCACCTTGGCACAAAGTGTTAGGTCTCTCAAAGGCTCTACACATTCTTTGAAGCTATACCAAGCAGAGAAATCCTACTACAAACAGCTCAGATGGAGCTAAAGCCAAAAGCCAAGGACAGGATCAGAGCACTGCAGTCCCAGCATGGAGAAGTCCTTGCCACAGCTCCTAAAGCTTCTTCAGGAAACATCACTGGGCAACACCCTGTGTTCATTATGTCAAAACAACTCTACCAAAAAGGAAACATCCTGTCAGGGAGATTGGAACAACCACTCCCTACAAATGACTTCTAATCATAAGATTCAAACACAGACCAGGAGGCTTCAAAGCCCTCATTTTTACACACTCTATGCTCCTCTGAACAAAGAGCCTTAGCTCCTTTTGCTTCCTCACTGGAGCTGCTACTTGAGGTCTTTCTGGTGATGGTGGGGAGGAGTGAGGGCTGTCACTGTGGAGAACCAGCTTCCTGTAGCACCCAGCGCAGCACCAGTGGTCCAGTGTGCTGTCTTCAGCCGCTGCTCCTCAGACTCACATAAAGTTTAGCTGCCATGATCTGTTAAACCATTTCTGCATGAGAAATAGGATTCAATTCAATACACAATTGAGTTTTATTTTTACTCTGTTTCTGCTGGCCCCATCAACACACCCTGTATTCGAAGCCCATAAAGTAAATGACGTGTTTAGTGGCCTTAGAGTGTATGAAAACGTCTGTGCTGGCAGGTGCCTCTGACTGCGGGCAAGGAGACGTTTTCTTTATGATGCTAAGTCCCCTCTTGGAATGTGTTGAGGAACTGTGATCACTCAGCACTTCTCGGAATTTATGGAGATGTGGAAGGAAAGTCTGTTGCCTGGTTATACAGAAAGCAATCATACAATTTATGCAAATCAGGAACCTTCTCACAGAGAAAGAGGATGTCGTTATACTGGATGTTGGGTCAAATAGGCATAAACCAGAAATTTCTTGCATAAATCGAGAATTTCAGTTCCCCCAGATATTTATAACTTCACCTCCAAGGAGAATAAAGGGTATGCAGCACAATCTGTATTTAGCTTCTACTTGATCAAGATTCTTTGTAACCAAGGATGACACCTGGTTTGATCAAAAGAAAATGATGGTTTACACAAATTTGGAGCAAAACTCATTGGAATAAAACATTCATTGCAGTTGGATGAAATCTTGTCAATCCTGTATAGGTGAAAATATGTAACAATTTCCCCTACGTATTAGTTGATCTGAAGTGTCAGAGATTAAAAAGTCTTCTAGCATTAAACTAGAATTATCTTCCCTCCCATCACCCCCACCTATTTATCTGACCTTTCTGAGATGCTGCTGTCTGAGATCCCCCGTGTGGTAGAGGAGTCATGGAGGAGACCTGACAGGTGCTGGTCCTGGGGCCTGGTTCTGCAGGGCCTCAGCATCATCACTCACTCACAGTCTGAGTTTACTGTAGAGCCTGAAACCAAGGCTCAGGCAATCAGAAAAATGTACCATTCTGACACTGAGATGCGTTTGATCTCTTTCTGTGAAGCAGAGTGTCGGGATATTAAATTTTAAAATTATTTTAGTAGTACATATCTATAGCATATCATCATTAAATTCACTGACGGGAGTTTTCAAGTCCATGACAAATCTTATTTCTTTTCCTTCCCCCTTTTTCATCCCCTTCGTCCCCTTCTTTCTCTATATCGTGGTCCACTTCTCTTTTACAAAAGATCTGTTTCTCTGTTTCAGGATTTTCATCCTCCCAATTTAATATAAGGAAAATTTGCACTCCCACAAGGGAGCATGGAAGACTGCATCCTGTCTCTGCAGACAGCAAGTTTGAAAACATGAGAAAAAAGAGTGAGGATAAGTCGGCACATGAGGAATGGATCCTGAGGAAAATAGCAGGGTGTGGATCCAATTCGTATTGTCAGTCATGAAGACCTGATTCCTCTCTCTGTACTCACTGTGACGAGTCTCCTCTTTCTTTTCTCCTACCTTTTCTCTTTTTCTCTCCTCTTTTGTAATTACTTCCAACTACAACTTTGATTACTTACAACTAAAACCATCCTATTATGGAAAAATAATGAGATCAGCAAGGCCCCTCTGAATGACAGAACCAATACTGAGAACCTCTTTCCATCTCTATAATCCCATAACTCAATAATCCAGTGTTGAACTCCGGCTGGTTCTTGTGTTATCTCAGTGAAACTTCTTCCTCAGCAACACAGGAAGGCAAAAATGACCCACGAGACAGTTCCGTGTGTTGACAGAGCCAATGAACCAGCCTCCCCTCCCCTACTGTGGGCTTTACCTCATCACTGTTTACACTAATTTCCTCCTCTTCAGAATAAACTTCTGTCTATTTTTGTTCAATTTTAGGAACCTAGGAGAACCCAGTATATTTTATAAAAACACATCCAAAGAAGGAAAGACAAAAACCATAGCCAAAAACAATAGTTAAAATGGTGTAAAGACAAACTCTGAGACCATCATCTTATAAAACAAACACATCTGCCCATCTTTCCTACTCTAAATAAAATAGACTAGAAATGCAAAATTGTTATGGAGACCCCTAATTTGAAAGCTTCCTACATATCCTTCACTCGGACCTGCTGAGATACTCCTGCTCCTCAGCCTATCAGGAAGCTAATGATGCTGAACATACAGGCCTGGTTCCTTCAGTCCAGAGCCAGGATGAATCACACATTGTTGTGTAAAAGAATTAAAATCTCATAAGAGAACTTACTTATTTGAGTGATTGTTGGAAAAAGAATCATTTACTTCTCACAAATAGAAGATCCATCTCTATGGGTAGTTACCCTTCCAAAAGCTTCTTTATCTCAGTGGTTGTTGTAAAAGCTATATCCAGGGCCAGGGATATAGTTCAGTGGCTCAGGTGCCTGCCTTGCAAGCCCAAGGTCCCTGGTTCAATCCCCAGTAACCACATACAACAGTACCAGACTCACACCCACCAGCAATCCTTACCACATACCACAGTGCTGGGGGTGGTGGCTTGCGCCTGTAATCCCAGCACTCCAGAGGCAGAGACAAGAGGATTGCTAAATTTAAGGCTGAGTTCAGGGCCAGCCTGAACTATAAAGCATGATCCTGTTTAAAAAAAAAAAAAAAAGCTATAACCAAAGAATCCATTTCTATGTTAAATGAAACAAAAAGTTGCCTGCTTGGTATTTCCCAGACCTATCACCTACTGAGCCACCATACCTCAACCCTTCTCCTCCCCCAAGAATAACAGGAGAAAGGATTAATATTTTCATTCATCTAAGAGATAGACTACTTATACCTTAAAGGAGAGGAAAACATGCCCTGTGTTTATGGTTGAATTTAAGATGAGATCTTATCTAAGAAATATCCTAATTATGGGAATATCATGAAAAGGATGGCATACTATCTGGACAAAACTTAGACTTTGCAATCAACCAGCAGTGTTACACTGACCACAGCTGCCTTCCAGAGCTGTGCAAACCAAAGATGCCCCTTGCACTTTTTCGAGCCAGGAAAGGCTCTTGTAAGCACCAGGAAGAATGAATATGATGCATCTAGTCAAAACAAGGCAAACAGTGGTGATAATTCCAGGGAGAAAGGGACAGAGCCCTGAGGGTTCAGGAACAGAAAACAGCTGGACCTAGAGAAAGAGACGTAGCAGGTTAGTGGCCTTGAGAATATTTGTTTTCCAGTAAATTAACTGTCCCTTCCTGCTTTTGTCGCAGTTAGCCCCGGACAGGGCACTGATCCCTCTGTGAGCTCTGCAGTCTTGGCAGCCCTACAGTGTTCATCTAATTAAAATTCTCTCATTGGCCTCACTGCCAATTAAGTGTCACTCTATGACAGGAATCTTTTCTCTCCTTTTAATCTCCATCTTTATTAATTCTATTCTAAATGCATGCATGAGGTGCTCTTGCTCTCGGACAGATTTGCTATTAATTACTTTATAGTAAATAATAAGTGTCATCCACTCCCCCCTCCCCAGCCCCTTGCCTAGGTTGTTACCCTAGAATAACACAATAAGAAACAACAATTTTTCTCCTCTACACAAAAGGAAGCTGAGCCTCTGCTGTCCTGAGGGTCCCTGGGAAATGTTAACATAGCTGATTTGAATCCTTCGTCCAGTCATTTGACATATAAAGAATTTTGTTTCCAAATTCTCGGTGTGAACAAATTCTACCCCTTAATCAGTTCCAGATATCTTATAGTCATATGCAATCTCACTCTCATCTTGTAAAAAGGACCTGTGTCACCCGAGAGAATCAAAAGAGAGAGAAGGAGGACTCCTTGTCTGTTGCAAAGAGAAGAATTACAGTTGATTTTTCATCAGAAATCATGCAAACAAAAAGAAATTTAAATACTGAATAAAAATAAAAGAGGATAAGTTATTATTGTTTATTTTGATAAAGAACTGAAAACACTCTAGAGTAATGTTAAATTTAATTGTGGGAAAGTAGATGCTTTCACACTAAGAGCATGAATCAGGAGACTGTCTTGTCTCATGATCTTATTCAACATCATACTGAAAATCATACTTAGTATTTTAACCAAGAAAGAGAAATAAAATCTACACATGCTGAAAAGATGATATAAAACTACTCCTCGATGTCATGATCGTCTCTGTGGAAACCCTAAAGTATCTACAAAAATATCTTTGAAAATGGTAAGTAGAGAAGGAAATGATATACAAAATTCTATTGCTTTCCTATATACCAACAATGAGCAGGTGAAACTTGAATTTAAAAACAAAACAAACAAATAAAAAATACCAATGCTATTTGCAATAGCTCTAAAACAATGAAGTACTTTGATGTAAGTCTAGGAGAACTCAGAGTAGAACCTAAAATTCTTATGAAAGAAATCAAAGAAGATCTGAATAATAAAGCAATACACATTCATATATGACCTAATATTTAGTTTAATAAGAAAACAGAAATGTATATAGAGAGATATATAGAAATGCTTGTAAATCTCTGGATATATGAGGTCTAGCATACACAAATATTTTCTCTTTCTGCTACCTAAGAGTGGTTATAAAAAATGAAATTTCAGGGCTGGGATTTAGCTCAGTGGTTCCAGTGTCTGCTTGGCAAGCACAAGGTCCTGAGTTCGATCCCTAGTAACCACATACTATAATGCTGGGCGTGGTGACTCATGCTTATAAGGCCAGATTTCTAACATCGTTCTCCACAGAAAGGAATTGGGGTTCTTTAGAGAAAATGTTGACTTTGGATCCAAGGAAGGAAATTCACAAGATGATCCTGAAACCTAGTGCAATGGTAGAACATAAGTGAAGATGAAAACAACAACAATAAACTTCCGACAGTGACAAAGATATTTGAGACCACTAAAAGTTTCAGTGGCCAAAATATAGCAGCATGAGTTGTAACCCAAGATATAACAAATATCAGTATGTTCACACTTTCCTAAATACCTGATTAGTTAAGCTAGTGGAAGAGAACAAATCCATCTCCCACCTAAAGAATCACAAGTCCCTGTTGCACACACTCGGTGTTGCAGGCGGGAGCAGCACGCGGTGACTTCGTGCTAGAGAGGAGAGCAGGAAGCGGAGGCAGGAACAACGTGGCTGTAGTAGAGTAACCCAAATGCACGAGGACAGCCAGAGACTGCAGGAGCTCAACAGCGATGTCACACTGACAAGATACACACCACAAATGGCACAGAAGGGGGCGCTTTCTCTGCACTGCTCCTCTCCCAACCTCAACACTGTGAAGTAGGCAAAATAACCGGAAGGAGAGTTTCAAACTTTAGTTGAGAGGTACTCTGCAACATATTTGATCAGTGGTCCTCAAAGCTGTCAAATCATTGAAAACAAAACAACAAAATACATAGACTGATGGGAAGTCTGAGTCATGGTCCCCAGAAGGGACCTAAGGCTACCTGACCACTCAGTGTTGAAAGGTGTTCTAGACAGGACCCAGGAAACAAAAAGCAGCATCGGTTCAAAGCTAATGAACACTAATAAGGTGTGGAACTTAGTTAATAACCATGTAAAAATATTGATGCATCAACTGCAATATATTTACCAGATATAAAAATGCATAATGATAAGAAAACTTGGATATATAGTATATGAGAACCTTGTGGATGCTTTCTTTGCAACTTATCTGTAAATCTAAAGCTCTGGGTTAGGAAATAATCTATAAAATGCTTCCTAATGCTGACGTTTTGTACACAAAAATATACACAATGGAAATGTGTGGGAAATTACATTTATATTAAGACCTCAT
Organism: Petromus typicus; assembly: GCA_004026965.1. Lineage (NCBI taxonomy): Eukaryota > Metazoa > Chordata > Mammalia > Rodentia > Petromuridae > Petromus > Petromus typicus. The sequence continues at coordinate 246,584 of PVIR01000120.1, read as the reverse complement.
TTCCCTTGCTGAGCAGCTTATAATTACAGTTGTTTTGGGGGAAGAGTGATTACTCCCCAGCCATTCAGACATTTAAACAGGCAATCAGTGCCACTAAAGCAGAGAGCATTTCAATCAAGGATATAAATTATAAATTTATCTGGTAGGAGAAAAAACCTGCCAAATTTGATTCCCTGTCGTATGGCTGATATGACACTAGAAAATTAAGACAATGCCCTCTAACCTTATTTTATTAACTGCAATAACAGGTAAGAAAATGCTGCTGCTCCATTTACTTGGAAGCAAGACAAGATATAGAACTAAGGACAAAGGAGGGAGAAGAATCCCAGGCCAGGTTTGTCAAAAATTGCACAGGAAAGGGCCGGGGATATAGCTCAGTGGTTCCGGCGCCTGTCTTGCAAACTCAAGGACCCGGATTCAATCCCCAGTAACCACATAACAATATTTGGCATGGAGACTCATGCCCAGCAGCAATCAGTACCACATACCACAGTGCCAGGCATGGTGGTTCATGCCAGTAATCCCAGCACTCAGGAGGCAGAGGCAGGAGGATTGCTGTGATGTGAGCTGGAGGCTGAGCTCAGGGCCAGCCTGAACCATAAAGCGAGATCCTGTCTCAAAAAAAAAAAAAAAAAAACCTTAAAAAAAATAAAAAAATTTTTTAAAAATTGCACAGGAAAGAAGAGAGAAAAAGGCCAAAGAGAGTACTTCACAAAAGCAAGGCATACAGTCAAAGATGAGCCACCAGCCTGATTCACCTTAATAAACTGTAATAATGAAATGTGTATAATTTATAATTATCCACACATGAAATTTAGCACTAGAAAGTTTTAGGCTGAGGTAGATGAACCTAAGTCTGAGATCTCACAGGAAAAACTTTGTTCTGGATGGGTCTTTTGTCTCAGTGACTTTCAAGATTCACTTTGCATTATAGGGTTTGAGATATTTCAGAAAAGACTTGCATTGTCTCTTCTTTTCTTTCTTTTTTTTTTTTTTTTTTTTTTTTTTTTTTTTTTTTTTTTTTTTTTTTTTTGAGACATGGTCTCGCTTTTATGGTTCAGGCAGGCTCTGAGCTCAGCCTCAAACTCACATCACAGCAATCCTCCTGCCTCTGCCTCCCGAGTGCTAGGATAACAGGCGTGAGCCACCACACCCGGCACTGTGGTATGTGGTACTGATTGCTGCTGGACGTGAGTCTCCACACCCAGTATTATATGTGGTTAACTGGGGAATCGAACCCAAGCCCTTGCGCTTACACGACAGGTGCTGGAACCATTGAACTAAATCCCCAGCCCTGTCTCTTCTTTTCTTTCCTAAAGGTAAAGAGCATGAGAACCACCGTCTCCTGGACATTGTATATTTCATGATGCTCAGCTGGACGCCTGAGTACAGGAGACGTGATGCGATGACGAAGAAGGCATGGGACTCACCTACAGACACAAGACCTCTCTGGGTCTGTCATCTTGTGAGGAACCTGTGAAGAGCAATGTGGAATAATTTTATATCTCATTTTATTTTCAGCATTATTATTCAAACACTCTTAAAGCTATAAAATGGGATTTTAAGTATAAGGGATTCTAATTACCGTTTTTCAGAAGTCAATTCAATAGGAAACATGATTTATTATTATTTAAATTTTTTTTGCATGAATCTAGTGTTTCCAGAAGCAACAAGACCACTTGCCACATCAAACTTCTCTAGCTTTTAAGGCTAGGCAGCGCAGTGGTTCAGCTGATACTCTGATTAGATTCACTCCAAAAAGAAAAAGGGCACGTTCTCTAGCTGTAGTAATCCACTGTGAGGTTATGTTCTAAAACCTCTCCACTGGTATCTGCAATAGTAATAAACCAATTATGGAAACCATCTGGAACAGTGCAGAGGGAGATTTCTTTTTAAAGATTCTACTCCAAGTAACTGGCACTGTAACAGATAGCATGTGAGAAGAACAAAGGTACTGAGAGACCCATTATCATTACAAAAAAGAAGAAAGACTTTCCTAAAGAAAACTGTGAATGTTCATTGCGGTAATAGAGCGGAATCACGCAGAGATTGACGCTGAGACAGGCTGAGCGCCCCTTGGTGGACTAGCAGAGCCGCGCAGGCCACTGAAGACTCTCCCACATCCGCAGCGAGTCCCTCGTGGCTGGAGAGCACTGCACTGACTAACCGAACAGGCAAGCTTTTGGATTTTAGCATCAGCCCACTCACCGGGCCACAGACTGCCGAAGGAAACACACCCAGAGAAAGGCGTAGAATCCAAGGTGAGCGAACTGTCCCAGGTTCGACTCCTCCTTGCCTACTAGGGCCACAGCTGACCCAAGAGAGACAACTGGATTAGAGCTGAATTTCTTCATCCCCTGGGCCTGAGGAAATGAAGTGAATGTAAAATTGAAGGCCCAGGATCTGTCCCCATGAATCGTCGGGGACATCTGCCCTGCTCAGTTTGGTGATGAGGAGCAGGCAGGGAGTGGGCTGACTAAGGAAAGGACTCAGACACAGACTGCTGGTCTCAGACTCTCAGATCTGTGGGAAGCTCGTTCACTCCCTAGGCCTCACTTTACTTGTTGGAAATTGAGGATTCTAAAGACAAATCAAATATTACATTACTAAATACTTGAATTTATTTGTAAGAAAGAGTACCATGCCAGACAAGGACAAATTGTAACTCACACTGGGAGACAACCTCTTTCTTGTCCTCCTTCCTCTTTTCCTCTTCCTCCACAAATTAACATTATTATCATAGTTATTTTGCTGTTTTCTTACATATTATTAATGTTTTCTAATTCCATCAAATCAAAACTGTAAATCCTTTCTTCCTGATATCTTCTGACCATTATGGGTGAAAAAATATTGAATTATTGCAGAAGCTATGAAGTAATGCATATAAATGAAATGTAAAGAAAAAAGAAAAAAAACTTATTTTCCATTAACTGCTGGGGAAATTCTGAGGCCAGCAGCCCTCCTGGACTCTACTTCTTACATTCTGTCTGATGATAAATAGTGACTGAAGTGTCTTAAAGCCTCAGGTTTTCTATCTGTAGACTGAGACAAACACGCAGGACATTTGTAAAGCTAAGTTCTAAAACTTATGTTGCTATTTTAATCCTTATGCTATGAGTTTATCTCTAAGAAAATCTTTTAAACCATGAAATCATGAACTCAGAGATACATAGTGCCTTGTTAAATATCCAACAACTGCAGTGAAAGTGTTCAGTTCAGTCTCTTAAATAATTCATTTTAGATAATTACAAATATACATTATATAATCAAATAAATATATTTCCAAATACTCCTAAGCAATGATTCTTGGCAAGATATTAGATTAAAAGGGGAACACAAAGATATTACTCTTAAAATAGCAACATAAAGGATGCAGACAAAAAAATATGGGTAGGGTACATGGCACGGTTTCAATGCTTATATGTCTTCAAACTGTATGTTGAAAATGTACTGCTAGCAAGGCAGCATTCACAGTGGGGCTTGTTAGGGAGCAGCTGAGTCATGAGGGCTTCACCCTCATAAATGGGGCTAATGCCCATCTCAAAGATGGCCGGAAGGGCTTCCTGGGCCTTTCACATCTCTGGCCCTAGGACACAGCTTTCATCTTTCCCTAGAAATGTGCAGCCACAGGCATGATCTGGGAACAAGAACTAACTCCCCTGGGCTTGGAGTCCACCAGGCCATTGATCCTGGCCTTCTTGGTCTAATGAATCATGAAAACTAAATTTCTATTGCTTGTACATTCCCCAGTCTGAGGTAGTGCACTGCAGCAGCAGTGATCCTAGACTGACTGACAGTACACAAAAAGTAAGTGTGTAGTTCAAAGGGTTTGATGCTGTGAAGTTCTGGTAGATAAAATTAATTTTTAAAAATGCTCTATATGAAAATAAGCTACTCTACTCTTCATGAAGTGGAAAGGGTGCAGCCCATGGAAGCATCTTTATCAAAATAAAGTTTACATTTTTATTCCTCTTAAATCTATCCATAAATGTGTTTCCTAAGCCCTGTAAAACAAGGATCAGGCGGAAAATTTTCTCATCCAAAAAATATGGCCCAGAGTCAACCTGGTACCACTACTGCTCACTCAGGTACACACAGGGAGGTGATTTCAAGTGTTTTGTTTTACTTACAAATGGAAAGTAACCAGCAGATGGAGGAAGGAGAGAGAAGAAAAGGACATACAAGAATTAAAATGTGCTATGTTCATACACTAACTTCCCACAAAGCATGTAATCATTATGCACAAGCATGTACTGATAAATAAAAAACAAAATCCCAGCCTCAGGAGCTCACCGATCTGTTGGCAAGTCTCACCCTCAGAGAGAGTGTTGTGTGTCAGAAACGCCTGGCCCATCCCACCCTTTCCTCTGGGTTGCATCCATGTCACTGCATGTGGAGGACTTGTTCATGTATCAGGAATTTCGGAGATCATTTCTCGACTTCCGGTCCCAGCCCAGGTCTCTTAGCACAGGTGCCTGAATTCTCCATCTCCGATAGCCTGATTTCTGAAACAGCACACTTCTTTCTGCACAACTTTCTGACTCTAAATTCTAAGAACTCTCTGTCATATACATCTCTTCATTATCAGCAGTGCTAAGAATGATTTATTCCAGTAAAAACCCAAAATGCCTTTCTTCTTTGGCCTGGCCTCCTATTCCCTCTCAGGAGTAAATTCCAACAACATGAGATGTAACCATGGAAGGGGAAGTGACACGTGGAAGGACGGTTCCAATACACAGGGAGCTGCCTGGCCTGCAGTGCCTCAGGCCCTCGCTCCAAGTTTGTGAGCTCAAGTCCTTCGGGCTTCAAGTGGCTAATAACAGGAGAGAATGAACTCCCTGAGACGTCAGCACAGCAAAGTGACTCCTGCCTCCTGCTTGTTGCTCTGCTATTAAAAACTAAAAGTAAAAACTTAGTCAGTCCAACAATTTGCAGCTACAATACATGGCTACAGAGGTGAGAATCGCAGGTATAACACATGGCTACCTGCAGAGGTACTGTGTGCCTCACCTTGAAATGCAGCAATGCCTAGTGACATTTCAGGTCCCGACAAACTAGGATGACGTGCTGCTGGAGCACGTTCATTCTCCAGAAGGCTCTCTCCATGCCCGACTCCTCTTCCTCGTGCCAGCTGGGCCACTGCTCTCTGCACTCCTAGGGACACCCCCTGCACTAAGTCTGTGACCAGTCTTGGCTGGAAGCAAAAGATAGTTAAGTAGCTCCATCCTCCCCTTTCGCCTGTCACCAAATTCAATGCATTTCAATACCTACTGGCTGTTCTTTAGGGCTAGCCTCACTCCTATACTCAGACACACTCTTTGTCTCTCTGACCCTGAATTTAACAGCCTCTGCTTTCTCATTGTTCCCTGTCCTCCAAACTACCCTTCTGTTCTGCCTCACTCACTCAGGTGGTTCATGGGCCCATACTAACCTCCTTGACCCAGACCTCCAGAAACAGGCTAGGACAGCCCTCTTGTGTGAGCAGAAATAAGACACAGATACTGTCTTCAAAAACCATACAGCTACTTCAAATGGAATATCACGTTGAAAATGTGACTGACCTTTGAGTAGAAGCCCAGGGCTCCAAGTGATAAGTTTTCCTTTGGCCTAGACAGAGACGAGAATAAACTACTAGAACAGCATCTAAAACTGGGGGGGTTGTCTCAGGTTTGTTTAAATATAAGTAATATGATGGAAAGTGTTTTTGTATTGTTCTACTTTCAATAAAATAATTATAAATGTACTTTAAACAAAATAATAGCAAATTAGTGTATGATCAGTAATGGGTTAGGTATTGAGGTTGTATAGAATAAACACGAAAGCTTGTAATTTTACATACTTATGAAACAATAGTATAACACACAGTATAAGGCAGCATTTGATTAATTCAACAATAGTTGTTACTATTGAGCTCCAATCAAGATATTGCACTATTGCAGTGAAAACCATTACTGAATATAAACTAACATAAAATATATAAATATATATGATATGTTATAAAATACAGTGTATCCTTGAGCTATGATTGGCTTGACATATGAACAACTGGGGTTACAGCTGGAATTTTAGTTTTAACTTATGACCAAAATTTTGAATTACAGCTTGAATGCCGGCCTCTTGTGTTTCCAGATGGTATCAGATTGAAGTTTAACACCTAAAGACTCCTGGAAGGGCTGGGGACTTAGCTCAGTGGTTCCTGCACCTGCCTTGCAAGCACAAGGTCCCTAGTTTGATCCCTGGTAACCACACACCACAATGCCACACCCACCAGCAGTCAGTACCACATACCACAGTTCTGGGTGTGACTTAGTCACACTTAGTGTGACTCTCAGGACTCAGGGAAACACCGCACTTAAAATTGGAAGGGGTTTTGTAGCAAACAATACCAATCAGAGAACTGTTCTCTCCTCATGGAATCAGGGCGTGCTTGTCTCTCAGCAAACCAGTGTGTGATGACGTGAGGGTATTGCCCACAAGGAAGTGCCAGGGTTTGTATGGAGAATTTATTCTGCAGGCAAGACTGGCTGAATCTTTGATATGATGGAGGGCGACTCAGTCTCTAATCAAACCCAACTCACACCAGACTGACACCAGACTGTCACAAGTACCCATTCTGCATCTTGCACGTTCATCTTCTTGGTATGACCCAGTTTGCACTATTAGAATAATGAAGTTGTATGTTCCCAATAAATAAAAAGATTCCTTTTTCACTTAGAAAATGTTAAGGATTTGGAGGTTTCTTACAAGCAATAAGTCAAAGGATAGCTCAATTCTTTATTACACAAGATTTCAGTTATAATTACAAAGCCTGCAAAACTGCATTGCCTGGCCAGTCTGTCTACAAATCTGATGTTCCTTCCACTGCAACAGTGACTGACAGGCTTTTCTGTTACGAACATCATTTGAGGAGCTTTTAAAAGTTGCAGGTCAGTGTACCTCACCTTGACAGATACTACATCCTTTGAGGTCTGAGCATAATTTTGTAAAGCTATAACTGAACTGAATAAAAAGAATATGAGAAAAAATTGTATTCAGAGATCCACTACATACCCCAAATTCTAAGAGGGATATGTATCCAAAGAAAGAGTACCGAGTAGTTTATGATTTATATCAAGGAATTTGGAATATAATTTCATCTTAACAAAAACTGTTTGGTTTCACCTAAAAAGAATTAAATGATAGTTAACTTGACCCAGCATCATAAAATGATATCCATCCTATATCATCCAATCCTCTTAATGACAGATTCTGCAGGTAATAATAATTACATACACATGGTACACATTGTGGTACACAAGGTGTTTTGGTAGACACCACCTCCTTCAGAGTCACAACAAAAGGTAGCAGTGGTGTGATGGATGGAAAAGCCACGCACCTAGTGAGTGTGTCTCAGCCCACTACTCATTCCATGGTGCACTTGATCGTGTGGGCCGGGTGCCACATCACAGCACTTCTGCAAAATAAAATGTAAGATAGGCTATTCACAGAGCAATGCATTGAGCAGCACAGATGAAGAGACACACTGAAAATAAGAAGCACTTGCAAGGGTCCTATGAGAGACGAAACCCAGCCGCACTGTCGCAGCCACCCCTCCAAGCAAAGCATTTAGATGTCCCGTAGCTTCTGTGAAGTTCAAACACACTTCTTCCCGAGCTACTTGCTAAACACTTTAACACTCACTCTCCCAAGAGTAATGAGTGGTGTAGTAGACTGTGAGCCGATGAAGCCAACAGTGAAAGCTGTCCAAGTGTGGGAAGGCAGTGAATTAGCTAGTCACTTTTGACACATCTGCATTGTTTGGTCCAGGCTTCCAGCATGTCCTCTTAGAATAAACAGCATCAGGAAGGGGACAGTGCACATTACAGGGCCGTGAGGAACCCAAGTGAGTGCTCCGCTGCACTATCAGGGAGCCACAGACGCCTGTTGGAGAGCGAGGGTCACTTGCTTCGGTTCACACAGGAAAACACTTTATTGAAATGCAGCGAGCCCAATACTATCGCTTAGTCCCCTGTGATATCTAAACTTGGGAAACCAAGTGGGTGTGAAAGTCCCATTCTTATGAGGGACACAGAGAAACTGGCTTGTTTCTCTCCCACAACTGTTGCTTATAACCTGATCTTCCTGAAAATCCCCTGGAAAATAATGATATAGCTCAAGAGCAAAGTATTTTGAATAAGAAATAAGAGCACTGGACCTTTAAGACTGAGGAAGGAAAGAAGAATAATTGCCTATATTCTTAAGACAGCTTTTTTAAATTGCTAAAAATACTGTGAAATGAAAATAAAATGTCTAAATCTCTTTAAATATCAATACTATAAACTACATTTTATTCTTCAAAACAAAAGTTAGTATGCTTTACTCCTTAAAACAAGTATTTATAGAGAACACACGGATGTGGGTTCCAATAGCTCCAGCTACTTAATGGTTTTGTATGTATTTTTAAATTTTCATCGGGCCAGGGATTTAGCTCAGTGGTTCTGGCACCTGTCTTGCAAGCGCAAGGGCCCAGGTTCGATCCCCGGTAACCACATAACAATACTGGGTGTGGAGACTCACCCCAGCAGCAACCAGTACCACATACCACAGTGCCGGGTGTGGTGGCTCACGCCTGTAATCCCAGCACTCGGGAGGCAGAGGCAGGAGGATTGCTGTGAGGTGAGTTGGAGGCTGAGCTCAGGGCCAGCCTGAACCACAAAGCAAGACCCTGTCTCAAAAACAACCTTAAAAAAAAAAATAAATTTTCATCAATTCATTGTGTCAAGTAACAAAAGATTAAGTAGACAGGAAAATAATCTGGGAGGCCTCACCAGCGGCCGCCTGGCTCCACAGGGCCACGGTTCTCACGGGTGGGGCCCACGGGGTTTGCACGAATGGCATGCACGGATGCTCAGCTCTTGGAGCAGAGTCCTGCAGAGTATCAAAGTGAAAGCTACTACAGTTAGCACAAGAGCCCCACACACCCAGGAGGACTACGGGGACACCAGCACGTCAGTGCACTGCAGGTTCCGCAGTTTCATGATCCTCAGGCTACGTGGATGTTTCCATGTTTTCCGTGCCCTGAGTGTGTGTTCTTTTGGTGGTAATTCAACCTCTTCCACTGGTGTGCCTGGAGCTTGATCATTTGCATTAATTCAATAACCCACCAACCAGCTGTCAATAATCACTGCTCAAATGCAATCATAAAAGAGCAATGAGTAAACAGCTGCTGAGCATCTATTACGTGCCAGACACTATTGTAGACCTGCTACATCAGGTAGTTCACATGCTCCACCACCCTTAAGAGGTAGATACTCTCATCTCATCTCATCTCTTGAAGGAGCAAAATCCAGCTATACAATTGGCCCAAGGCCATTAGTAAAGCAACAATGCTTGGACTCAGACCAGGAAGTCTGATCGAATAGATGAAAACTCCAGTTACAGGAGATGTCAAATAAGAAAGAACTGTTAGAAAAACAAATAGACAATGGGAAGCAAGGTACCTCTATTTCAAGACTACCATCAGTCTCCATTCATCCCTGTGAAGACCCCTGCATCTTAGCTTCACTAACATCTAATCCTTCTCAGTCTCATGCTAGGCTTCTTTCCACTGCTGGCAGTTACTTGGAGACAGCAAAGCACTTGATGACTAATGGGTTCTCAGTATTTGTACAGATGTTTGTCCCTCTTCGGGAACACACCTCCACATAACTGACCACTTCCTCAGATCCACTGACACCGTTCAGACCTGCTGAGGTCCTACACGAAGGTAGGAAGCACCGACTCAAGGGATTTAGGAGCACGTGCATCGGGGTCATTTATGTGGAGACTCTGAGTCAAGCTGCCTGTTCCTGGTACTAGAGATTCAGAAATGCGTAACACAAGGCTTCTTGCCTTTTCAGCTCACCAAGAATAGATGAGGCTGTGAAGACAGAAGCAAACTGTTTTTGGAAAATCATCACTGTGTCAATTGACTCATCATCTCTCTCCTCATAACCTTTCCTCAGACAGAGACTATGTCCCATCTACAGTGCTGGTGTTGTCGAGCTGAAGGTGCTATTCAGTGAAACCACATGGGCTCCTCCTTCTTGTGTAGAATCAAGGCCTTTATTTTGAAAATAAGTGTCCGCACAGCAGTACACCATCTTGACTTTTGCCGTTCATCACAGGAGGATGCAGTGTTCCCTCTGGAGAAGGCAGCAACAGAATCCTCGCAGAAGCTGAGAACAGCTCTAATCGGACACCAAATGCCCGGGACCCTCATGCCGGCATTCTCAACCTCCAAAGCCATGAAATTATACAGTGCTCAATGCAGCGCCAGGGATTTACCTAGTGGCACCACACCTGCCACTAAGTACAAGGTCCTGAGTTTGATCCCCAGTACCAGAAAAGAAAATTATCAAATATCATGAACTGACTCAGATCATGAGGCAGGGCTTCCATTTATGCAAAATTCCAGGTCGGCCAATGTTGTTGTCATAGAGAAGTTTTCATTCCTCGCTTCAGAGACCTCAGAATATATTATGCTTTTTTTGTTTTGTTTTTCACATGTTTTTTACCCTGTACACAGTGAAAAGTCTACAATGGGGCTCTGGTCCACAATATCTTCACAGTGAATAGTAATGGTGAGAAATACATGTATGAAAATAACTAAGTACTTTAATCATAGCTAGTGGGTTGAAACTAATAAAAAAAGCTAATATCATTAGGCAAAAAAAAAAAAAAAAGGTTTTCAGACCTGCTTTGATGAGTTACTGATATTCTTGGGGCTACTTACAGGAATGGCTACTTATTTTCAAGTTTCTGAACTGCCCCTGAGTTTTTTGACAGCCTTTTTCTTTTTTTATTGTAGCTTTTTAGTACACAAAAGCAGTATAAATATTGCATACCACAAGCATGCCCCCGGATTGCCTAGCTGGAAATCTACAGCCAAATTTAAAGAACAATTGTTGCTGCTTTTCTTCAAATCTTTATTCACAAAGTATCCCTCGCCTACTTGCAAAGAAGGCTCTGGGGTGAACCACACCACACTTGCCGTTGTGCCAGGCTGTATCACCCTGACCAAGATTAGGGACAGGAGATCTGTTCCTCCTACCCAGCGACAGCCATGAGCAGGAAGAGACAGCAGAATCTCTTCCTGTTTGAAAATTAAAATCTCGCTGCAGGTCGTTCATGAGTCTTCTGCTCACTCCCAGTCCTGTCACACACTCCCAGTGTGATACACACTCAACAGGTGATTCTCAAGCCTACCTGAGAATCTCACTGAGAAGCAGCGTCCGCAGCTTCCCTTCAGCCCTGAGTCTGTGACTGGCAGTGAGGCTCAGAGTCTAAGGGGACAGACGAGGCTGAATCTATGTTCTGAGAAACAGTGTATGAAAATATTCGTCCAGTGATTAATTAATATTCTATACATAACGTATGGATCTGTCTGTATCACTTCCTCCTTTGTCCTACTGCCATGCACTCCTACTCTACTCAACACTCATTTTAATCACACCGTGTTCACCCAAGTGGGTGGACCCCAGAATGTGTGTTATACAGAGGCAAGAAAAGACTGAAGACTCAGTCTCGAATATATACACAATCCAGCTGTCCAAAAGAACACGGCCTTAGAAAGTGTGTGTGTGGTGTGTGTCTACAGTCACTCTCCAACAAAATAAATCATTACCTTATCTAAGCAAAGATCAAAATGAGATCATGCTGGCCAAAGACTTACCAAAGCTGGGAACTTGATAATTAAGTGCCCTCTGCCATCTCACATGCACCTGTGCTTTGGACAAAAGACAGGGTTAGTGTGAGCGTCTTGAAATGCATGAATCAGTGCCACCTTACTCTGGTGCATGCCCTCACCCTCCGCCGATCTCCAACACAGCCTCCCCTGCCCTCCTCTCAGCAAGGCTTGCATCAGCCTCTTGAGATCTGCCCAGGACTGAGGCTCCCACACCTCCAGGTAGTGGGAACCAGGAAACTGTGTCCAAGCACAACACCCACCAGAAGGAGAACATGAAGCCATCAGGATGGAGAAAATAGCATGTCACATGTTCGAACGTAATCTATATGTAAATTTAGCCAATACGCTTTAAAAGTAACTTGTGAATATTTATGTTTACACCATTTATGTGTGGAGATGTATGCCTTTAGTTAATGGCTTTAGAAGAACATTGTAATATTTTATAAAACCTTCTGGTTGAAATATAGGTCCTTCTCCTGTTTGAAGATTAACAAAGCCAAATAAACCACAATTACACCAATAAAGAGAAGTAAAACTGATCTGAGAGCTAATGACTTTCAGTAATTTAAATATTTGGGAAAGAGTATTTGGAAATCTTATGAAATATCTCCAAAATTCATCACTTTTTAATTACTAAAACATAAAAGACTAAAAAGAACTAAAATGTTACATTCTTTAGACATGAGCGTGTGTTATAAGAGCCAAATAAGAGCTACTTTTATACCTTGTATCCTTTTAATTATTTGGATCTCTGTTGATATAGGTGTAATTTATTTCTTCATATATTTTCCTGTACTTACTTCCTTAAAGAAGAACTTATACAGTGGAGTACTTAGGATAACACTCATTTCTCTAATAAAAACAAAAAACACAATACAGTGACTTATTACACTGGATATTTATTTCTTGTTCATGTTGCAAATTAGTATTGTGTTTTTCAAGGAAACATAAATTCTTGCCATTTGTGGAAACGCAGTAGAGCCCAGCTGCGGTTCACATCCTCCAAGCCAACGGAAAACTCACGGACAGGATGACTTCCTGCCAGGCTCTGGCCCCTCCCATTCCACCAGGCAAAGCCAGACACGCACACGCTTGACTGGAGATGTGTTCACAAGACAGCCAAGACCCAAGACAAGCACAAACATTCATTTAGTGGATATAGAGATAGCTGCATTTTTTAAAAAATAATAATCAAATAAAAATTAAAAGAATCATCTAAGATAGTGTTTCCAGACCTGGCTGGAGATCAGCACTAGGCTGTAGACACAAAGTTTGACATTTGGGAATCAATTATAAGATATAGGGATTAGAACTGTAAAATGATGCTGATGTCCCCTGACCAGGAGTAGGCGCTTCGGTCTTATTATCTACCTTCAAACAGAAACTCACACAAACCCGCACACAAACTGTGTCTATCCCAAAATACAATGAGCTTGAGAATCCTGGTTCAGGACCTAGGGATTATATTTGAACAAGTTCTCAGATAAAGAGATAGCAAACATTCATAATTTATGCTTTTTACATTTATTATTTATGATATCAAATATGATTTAATGTTTAAAATCCGAATGAACATATATAACCTTCAAACAACCCTGTTACTTTGACATCATCATCCCTGTCTTAGAGAAGAAGAAATTAAGGCACAGGGAGGGTAGGTGGATTTTGCAAGCTGGCAGCAGCAACTGGAAGAGCTGCAAGCCAAGCATGGTCTGAGCCCTCGTTTTCCCACTAGACTACCCCACACCAGAGCCGCAAGGAGCGTGGGCCAGTGGGGCGCAGAAGAGACACCGAGGGGACTCTGATGAAAATGCTGCAGCTCTGCACTAGGATTTGGTTGTTGCTCTCAAATGCAAACCTCCAGGACAGATGCTTTCTCTGAATTCCACGGACGTGGACCTCCAATACCAAAGCCTCAAACCATCTGTCCCTGCCAAGTGCCCTTCTTCTAGAGACGTACAGCTTAGGAACAGTGCCACACACTACTCAGTCATGCGAGTCTGACAGCCAAGCACCACATCCAACTCCTTTCTCGTTCGCACCTTCCGTCACCATACTCCAACCATACTCCAGTTCTTACAGCTGGACTCATTCAAACCTTGTCAGCAGCTCAGTTAGCGCCATCGCCATCTGCTCAGACTGCTGGATGTTCCCTTCATGCCATTCATCACACTGCTCTGAGAACAGGTTTTCAGATCACACTGGCTGGGCCTGCGAGCTCAGCGTTTCTTACCAACCGTCCCTGGCTGCCCGGCCTCCCTCCAGCCTTGGCTCAGACCACGCCCCCCCACCCGCGTGCTCCAGTCGAGAGAGTCCTTCCCTCTTCTCACTGCGTCCCCTTCACTCACCTCAGACATACTCCTGCGTTGCCGGTGCCTCCTTCTATCAACCTGCATAGTCATCAGCTCGCTCTAAGCCTCACTCCCTTCGTAGATTCACCTTCATTCCTATAAAATAGGACTAAGGGAAATCTCAGCTGATGATTGTCAAAAACATGGAGTGAATTCGATGTATAGTAATTATTTCAAAAAACTAACTCTCCAATTTAATCCAAGATTTTGCTTGTTCTTTAATCTTCATATTAAAATGATGTAGCCTTTTCTAGTGTTTTTAGTGACTTCTCATAGAATCACAAATTAAAAATATGAAATAATTATTTCATTCCACAAATTCATAAAAATAGTATCATATAGAACCAGTTTTTAATTAGTCAAACTAATAATATCCTCAGAAGGCACCACCTTATATGTGTTGAAATACTAGATAGTTTCCAAAACTTTTGCATTTTCTGTTACTTTTCAAATAAATGCATTGAAATCAATAACAAAATATACAAACTTCCATGAACTCTGGTATGAGAGAAATGAATGAATATAAATAAAGGAGGCGGTCAGAGAGCATTAATTAGCATCTAATTTGTAATAGAAGAATGCAGTATGTACTAATCTGACTATGAATTAAGCCTTTATGTGATGTATAAGTTCGAAGCAAAGCCAAGTGCGTTTGTAAGATTAATGTCACAAAGCCAAGTGCATTTGTAAGATTAATGTCACCCTAACAAAAATACTCTAAGGAAACTGATTTACTGAAAGAACAAATGTTTATTATGTAAAAATAACATTAAAAACAAGATATCTCCCTAGTATCACTAAAAGGAAAAATAAAGCAAATATATTTTTATGTAAAATCCTTTAAAGAGTGAAATTCTGGAGAGGAAAAGATTAAAACATTATTTAGCTCCCAACGAGAAATAGCTCATTCCTCAAGAATCAATGGTGCAAAATGACTGCGGCACCAAACCACAGAGGTGAGATTGGTCCTAAAGCCCTCTGGTCTAGAGAAGTGAAGTCAAGGGCTCAGGAACAGAAACAAGTACCCAGGAGACAGTGGTGGAGGTGGAGTAAGAGCTGCAATGTATTTACTGACCCTCTACATCCTTCGCCGTAAGCTACTTGCTTTCCTGTCTGAGGAAGTTCTCGGTGAGAGTGCTGACTGTGGATGACATGCACAGCCGTGGAGTCTCCATCCACCTCTTCCAGCAACAATCTTTAATAGGTAGACCAAAGTTTCTTTTCCTGTGAGGACTAAGGAGTCCTCACTTACCTCGTGCTTGTGACCCATCACACCAAAAATTGGGGGATAACATCATGGATCTTAGTCTTCAGTAGTCATTGGTTTCACTGTTGACATCAGCATCATCACCCTGATCATTACCATCTATATCCTAAAAATCTGACAGGTCTGGTCTGTTCTTTCACCTCTGTTATAACTTATTTTGAATTATAAGTATAATAAAAATAACCTGTAAATCAAAACAAAGGCTCCAAGACTCAAGGACAAATTATATTAGTTAATGCTAAAAATATATGAAGGAAATAAATAGTTTATTTCATTAAAAATGATCAGCATATTTTAAAAACTTAGTAGACAAATTATTATAGTAAATAGATACTTTAATTACATTAGGCAAAAAAAAAAAAAATACAGAGAAGCTAAATATTTAGACAAAGTAAGGAGGCCAGTAATGAAGATGAAATTCCCCCAAGTCACTGCTTCCCATCCCTAGTTTCCTAAAGCCCCTTAATGACATCCACACTGATATCAGAGGACAAAGCGTGGGATGGGTTTACCTTCTGGCCCAGTTGTCTGGGCCCTGAACTCAGACAGAGTGCCCCCGGAGGCTGACAGCACCGTTTCTGTGCACGGTCCCTCAACTGGAAGCACTTTCACAGCGTCCCCTGGCCACACGGCACATCGTGAATGCTCATCCTGTAATCCAGAACTGCCCTTCACTGTGTGATACCTGGATGCCACATGGAAATTCCCAGCGAATCTGCTATTCAGCTCCCAGGAACCCTCCAGCCAGAGAAGCTGGCTCGTTGTTCAGGAGCAAAGCTCCACGGCGGGGAGAGAAACGGGCAGACATCAATCAGCACAGTGCCTGTGTTCCCCCTTGGTTTGGGCCACCTCAGTTTGCCTGAGATCCCACTTGAAATGCTGCCCGGAAGATCAGTGTTTAACCTACTAGTGATTATTCTTGGATAAACAAACAACAACTTCAATTTTTTACCTAACTGCTTATAGTAGAAATATAGTATGTGTATATCAGGATTTCTGTTGTCCATGGCTGTCATTTCTTAAACATCAACTCAACAGCAATACTATTTTTTAACATTTTCTAAAATCAAGAAAAAGAAAAAATGTAATCCAATCTAAAACAAAGATTTTCTATGATCAGTAGGACTATATGTTCAGATACTGTACAAAACTTGTAAAGATGACTTCCCTGCCCTTGAGGCATATACAATTGAGTTGTGGGTTTAGATAACACAGCACCTAGTACGGCATAGGTCAGTGACAACAGAATTGAAGGTATATGTGAGTTAGAATGTGCAAGTGCTATACTAGGTAGAATTTTGACCCTGGCCACCAATTATATCCATGCCCTAGTTTTCAGAATGTGAAACCATTCAGAGTATGTTACCTTATATCGTAAAATGGCTTTTCATATGTGATTAAGGATCTAGAGATGGTGAAATTGGCTTGGAAGAGCCCCTGGGGCTAACTGCAGTCACATGAGTCCTTGCAACACGGAAACAAGGGTCTGAGAGGTGTGAGGACAGGAGCGAAGGTCAGCAAGAGAAAAGCTGCTCTGCTGCTGGTTTGCAGGATGGAAGAAGGACCTGGCTCCTCCCGGTGCCCAGCCTCCAGGAGACAGAGAGGAAGAAGAGACAATTTCTGTCCTGGAGATTCCAGAAGGGGAGCATAGGCCTATCCACGCTGAGTCTAACTCCGTGAGAGACTTTTCTGACCTCCAACCTTTAGAATTATAGGTGGATGAATTTTAAAGCCTTGAATGTGATTATTTATTGCAGGAAACTATTTATATAGGAAACTAATATACCTGCCCATTGATGGCTTGATTCATAAGGATATCACTGTTTACCCAAGAGCCCTGAGGTGATGGTTCCAGCACCAGTTCCTTGTGTTTTTGTTTCTGATTTTATACTCAAAGTATTGATTTTCCTGCATAGGTTGGACCACATAACAACAGAAGATATCCGAGAAAGCCCCCAAGACGTTCAAAACTAAACAGTTCTTTCTAAAAAGGAATATAATCATCATAAAAACAAACCTGAGGACCAAACAAATGTCTCTGGCTTTGTTAAAATAAAACTAAGAATTTCTTGTCTTTCTCCATCAGGAAACACCATATTCTCCAAAATGTCATCCCTTCAATTTATCTAATATCCTTTCTTCTTTGTTACCAACATGGGGTCACTGGGCCATTGCTCGCCACAAGAGACATTAGGAAAATAAGTATCTGGAAAAGCTCACACGTGTTTGTGTTGCCTCCTCACCCCCCAGAGGAGGCACATGGGTCAGCAAAAATCGAGTAATTCAAATAAATGAATGTCTGTATGCAGGCAACTGACTACCACAGGTTCATCATGAATCAGACCCTCATCGGACTCAAAGACCAGATCCTACCTTTGGACCACACCACATGATGTTGTTCCCCATAGGTAAGGATCATGCTTCTGCTGAAACCTACAACATGAATTAAGTCTGCTAAACCACTTCCCTCAAACAAGTTCCTCAGAAGACTGGTCCTAAGGGATACTGAAGGGACAAAAGCTTCCATTGTTAAAAAAAATAATTCTTCAGTGAACATATGCATATCAAGGGATTGTTAGCCCCTGAGAAGATATTTAAAATCAATATTTCCTAAGCAAATTGATTTTTAAAAATTACAAATATTATATATTGTCTATGTAACACTAATAGCCCACTGACCACACTTCCGGCGGTTTGGAAGAATCCTGTAGGGGGCAGACTCGGCTCAGGTACTCAGTGTGTGCACCAGGAGATCTGAAGGCGGAGCCTCCGCCCACCTCACTAATCCTGTGATACAGAAAACATAGTCTGTGTGCATTTCCCTCCCTCTCAATCAGATCAAGCAAATTATAAGTTAGGCTGCAATGAGGAGCCCATCTTTTATCTTGTTGCTTAGGAAAAAACTCCCAGAAACTGAGGGGTTTAACCACGCAGAGGCAGCACTGCAGAGGACTCGGTAACATCTTGAATGGTCACCGAGAAAATGCTGATCTGAGCTGCGTTTACTTCAGTGGATGGTGTTTGTTTGGATTCTTTGTAGCTTGCGGGCACTCTGAAACTGTGTGCTAGCATCCGGTCAGCCCTCTCCAGCCCCTGCCCAGCACTGCCCACTGCCTCTCACAGTTCCACAGGGTGTCACCGGATGCCAAGCCCAGAGCTCAGCAGCCTGGCCTCTCTGTGGCTCGGAACCCTCCACCAGCCCTTGCAGCTTCTCTGCTCACACACAGATACTGTAAGCTGCAAGTCCTCTGAGATTTTTAAATATGTCCCTCACTGGTACCATTAACTGCGGGGAGGAAGGTCAAAATTGGTCCAGAAGCATCAGGCTGACAGCAGACTGCCTGATAGGAGCCGAAGCCGACAGCAACACCTGCACAGTACCGCGTCACTGTGATGAAAGCACGCTCTGTCCTTTCCCAGAGATCCTCGCTGCGCACAGAGGCACAATCACCTGTTTCCAAAACTCACAAAGTCCCCCTACAGTGACACTTCTCCATCCTCAAGAAAATCAGTGTTTCCTGGCCTCTCAACACTGTCCTCTTGACGCCTAGGGCCATCGGAGCGGCGTGGGAGCTTTCAGCTCTGGCTACCTGTACAGGAACTTACTCATCCCCTGCGCTGCTCTGGGCCTGGTGCTCCTGGCTGGGATCCCTGACTCTGCTCCTTTCTCCTAAACCTGCAGGGCTACATCTCTGGGCCCTACGAATGCCACCTGCGAGCCTGGAGGGGCATCCAGCGCTTTGCATGACTCAGGCATGAAAACACAGGGAACATGAGAACCCAGTTCTTGCTGCTATGTGACAAACACGTTATTTACCCTTTCTGAGCACCCACCAGCCAAACTCCTCTACAAGCTGACTTTCTTTTTTAAAATCTTTATTGGTACATTACATATATGCATCATGATTGCACTCCATAATGAGGATTTGTACCAGTATAAGACACAACTTAATTCTCATTTTTTCCCATAAAACTTGTGGGGTTTTTTGTTATAATATCATTATTTTTCCCCCTTCATCCTATTTTACTTTGAGTGTTTTCTATTTCACAATATATAACATACAATTCTAGGACTCATTTACATCTTCATTTTCTCATACCAGAGAAAAGATGTGATATGTACCTATCTGCGACTTATTTATTTCACTTATGAGGATATCCTCCAGGTATGCCCATTTAAGTAGAAATGATTCAAACTTATCATTTTTATGGCAGAGTAATACTCCATTCTGTAGAAGAACCACAGCTTTTTTATCCAGTCTCCAGTTGATGGACACTTGGGTTGTTTCCAAGACGTAGCAATCACAAATTGGGCTGCTATAACAGGCTATAACAGCTGACTTTTCACTTGGATCCTCAAATGTAACTTGCTGAAACTGGGGTTTGAAAAAGGTCTGGCAGCCTGATTGCTACATCCATCCATGCTCTTCACTATTTCAAGTAAAAGTCAGTTCATAGCTCACTCTAGTGAGATGTGACCTGGAATTTTTAACGCAGGAAGCCTGAGCTCAGAGAATCACTGATACTGGTCCAACAATGGTAGGAGAACCCACATCCATCAAAACACAAATCTCCCTCCTTTCAGGCAGCACAAAGGTGAACAAGGGTCCACTAGAAGAGAAGAGGAAATTAATATTATAGTCCAAACAATCTGTAACTTTCTTAGCAAAGAAACCAGTCAATGATCTCTTTGTTAGAAAGCATTTCCAATGGAAAAAAAAGCCTCACTTTTTGCATCCTGGAAAACTACAGATCCTTCATAGGGGCAGGTTATTTTCTAGAAGGCAGCAGATAATAGAAGAGTCTTCCCCAAGAGGAAAATCAACTCTTTTCTGCTTGAGCTGCAAAGATTCTCAGCAGGTGACCTGAGGTAAGACCACACTGCAAACCTCACTGCAGAAGCCGTGTTCTCCCTGCACATCTTGTGATCCCACATCACTGGGCTAGAATTAGCAAGGAGGAAACTTTCAGCATCTGCCCTACAAATGTAATTGGAGATTTGGATCTGCCACACCATCTAGCTCCACTCTCTTGAGGAACCCTGAGCCAGCTCAGGATGCTTTGCTTAATTTTTTCTAATCTCTACAGCCCCAGCTCGTTTGGTCGCCCAACCCTTTGTGCCATAATGCACCCATCAGTTAACTTCGTCATTTACCCCTAGGTCATTTTTAATGATCTCAAGCAGCAAACTTGACTCTAAACAGAATTGTTCAGAGAGGCAGTGTTTCATAAGTGTACTGTTGTCTTCTTCCATCATCCCAAACCCTATGAATTAGAAACCTGGGCACAAAGATTCTCATCAATACCAGGAAGACTTCTTCCCTGCCTGTTTTATGTCAGTATGGTCTGCTTCACTTTAGAACTGCTTGTTTGTAGTTTCTCTCCACTACCTAACTGCACCCCTGGGAAATGTTTTGATGTGTGTTTATATTTTGCTACTCTCTGTATCTAGAACCAAATCTTTAATACCTAAGAAAACTTAAAACTTTATGCACATTAGAAAACTAATTTAATCCATTTTTGCTAAATAGAAATATGACTTTAAAAATTCTTGACAGTTTTGTAACTATTATAGGAAACTAAATGTCACCTAAATAATCAAAATCAGTGAGGAACACTATGATATAGAGGTCAAAACACACATTAGGATCATTAGGATTTAGCTGGCAAACATTAGGATCAGGCAAGTTAGCCACCTACCAATTGTAGAAACCTAACAAATAGATAAAAATATTCTATGTCTTGGTTTCTTAAAATCTGTAAAATAGAGGTCTTTCTAAGATACGCTTCATAGAGCTTTTGTTATAAATTAATGGGATGATGCCCATTAAATAGTGAATATTGAAGAAATGTTGCCATTATTTTTCAATTAAAGAAGAAAATAACCAAGCAATTCCCTGTCTCTGTCTGTGTCTGTCTGTCTGGTCTCTCTCTCTCTCTCTCTCTCTCTCTCTCTCTCTCTCTCTCTCCATTCACAAATGCATCAGCTATTTGATATGTAGCCATATCAGTAGGAGTAATGAAATGTCACCAAAAGATTAAATATTACATTTTATCAGTGCTTGACTCTTTAGACTTCTGCCTATCAAAATGAAAAACAAATCCAGACTTAATTAAAAAGAGACATTTTTACAACAGTGAGAACATGTCAACCTGTGAAAGTGTCTCAAAAAAAAAGCCAAAAACGGTCTCTGCATTATAGGAAGGGTTAAATAAATCCAGCGGGAACTTTATGACTCTGAAAATACTGCTAAGAAATAATGAGAAAGGCTAACAGAACAGCCAGGATCATACAGCATTCTTTCCTCCTGGTGGGCTGATTTGCAGAATGATCTGCTGAGGGAGAAAGATCAGTACCTATTCCTCACCTTTGTGTCAGTTTGATCTGGGGAGAAATCTGGAAGCTGGCTGGCCTGGGTCAGCAGAGATCAGTGGATAACTGATGGGCAAAGTGAGGGCCTGGTCATTATGCACCAGTCAGCTCATATTTCATCACAGTGACACTCCGCCTTTCCCTCTTCCTGAAGGAGAAGACAGATCTCCTGCAGGAAGGTGACGTCTACTTTGTGACTTCCCTTCGCCTAGGGAAGTCTCAAAATGCCACTCATTCCAGAGCTTGAGAAGAGCATTATATGGCTAAAGATTGCAAAATAACATGCTCTTTTCTATTTGTATTAAATTAGGACAGCAGATTGAATTATTTACAATGATGTGTTTTATTTTAAACATATTTAACTTCAATAACTGCTATACTCTTATCAGTAATAGACAGTAGATAATATTATTTAGCCATCATGCACCCTAGGCATTTTTTTTTTGCATAAATAGGGTGATGTGATTGCAGCTCAGAGACCTTGAGAAGCCAGCATCTTCTGCTGACCGTGGCAGATCAAAAGCTTGAGATAGAAAATCTAGATAAATCAACCATTCTGTTTGTGGACCACAAGAGCAAATGGAAGGACTCTGATTCCATAGCCCACAACCACCATTAATTTCGTATTTTATTTCCACTGATCACAGAGAAAAATTAAAGAGCTTCAGAAGCAATACTTAACTTCAGGAGCAGCAAAAATATCCAGTCCCCTCTGCCTCCTTCCTCTCCAAGTGAAGACAAATGCTGCTCTAGGGAATGATGACCTGGGACCTCAAGCAATGAGCCCCATGCTGCGCTAAGGTGGGGGCATTCAGAGCTGGGGAAGGAACACATTTGCTGAGCAAAAAGGGGTGGCTTTGTCAGTTCATTTCTCTGTAACCAAGACCCCAAAAGTCCCCAGGACCTGACAGCCCCTAACTCTCAGGGTGATAGGGCTGAAGAAGGAACTGATTGTCATTCCTGCTCCTGAGAGAATACTTCACCCAACAGACATTGGTTTGTACTAAAAATTAAAATAAGAGCCCATTCCTTCCCTGGAAGAGACCAAAGCACAGATATTACACTATGGCTACTAAAAGACACTCATAGTGTTTCAAGAAAATTTCTCTTTCTGATGAGAAGATGAATTCCTTGGATTTAGATAATTTCCTCTTTATTATTAGGTACTTATGCATGTCCAGGCATCACACACACACACACACACACACACACACACACACACACACACACACAGTGACACTGATAGAACCAACATAAACAAAATGGCTCTTACTTCAAACACTGATGTACACATTTAACGCAATTCCAAACAAAATACTAAAACAACTTTTCACAAATCTAGGTACAACAATCCTAAAATGTTTGTTGAATCAGGAGAGACTCAATAGCAAAAACAATCCTGGGTCACAAAAGCAAAGCAGGTGGCATCACAATCTCAGACTGAAAGTTCCACTATTTGGAAACAGTGGGTATATTTACAGTGTGGCAAGCTCCATGTCCCAAACTTCAAATGAAAAGGAGGCATCCTTTATAGTATAGTGAGTTCTGTATATAAGAAATTGAATTTAAATTTTACTACACCTTGAGCAATTTGCCTGTCTACTTCAATTCCCAGTTTCTGCGTTTATAAAATAGAAGCAAAAAGTACCTACTTATGAAGTAATTGCATAAACTTGACTCAATATGATATTGTTTATAAAAACGTTCAGCTCAATGACTTGTACATAAGTGAACACTCAGCAAATATTTTATAAAATATGTAGACTCCTAGCATTCCACATAGTCCTTTGAGTGATGGGATTTTCAACCTAGAACAGCAGCACAGAAATATTTTTCCAAATAGTTCCTCACTACCTACCTCCTGGATCCAATTCACTCCCCATCCAGTTTTTAGTTAAGAAACCTGTAAGGAAGGTGGACACTGAGGATTTCCCATCTTCATTTGTCAGTCTTAGGCATCTCTTCAGGTTCCCATTTCAGGAAAGCCTCCCTCAAAGCAAAGCTGTCATTCTCCGAGGACACCAAGGGGGCACTACTGCCACACACACGTTCACAGCTGCGTGGGAACACAGAAGATCCACTGCGCTAGTTCTCAGAAACTGCTGTCTGACCAATGCCCACAGAAACAACAAAGAATTTTTAAAACTGAAAATTCATGCCCCAGACCATATTTATTGAACAAGAACTTCTGAGAGTGGAGACCAGTCCTCCAGGGCTTTCTGGTGTTTGCCAAAGCTTGAGGCCAGCATCTGTAGAGGAAGACAATTTAATTATACTGACTGGCCTGGAAAAGTGATGACAGGGTTAGCACTTATTATTTACTGCTTAAATTCAAAGTAAGTTCCCTACCTTCTACTCCTCACCACACTATTGCTCTTTCTCTGCAGACATCTTCCTACAAGAGAACAGGAACTGATGTACAGTATTCCAGAACTCTGCTTTGCAGCCAGTGAGTTGCTAAGCTAACAGCTACATGGTTCTATACAACAATCCAATGTGGCTGCACCAGGGAAAACTGTCTGAATGTCATTATAAGTTGAGACTCTTCCATGACTATGGCCGTGGTATGGTTTGCATGGACTATGATTATTGTAACTGAATTGGTTTTATTCACCTTTGCAATTGAAGATGGGACTCGGGAAGGCTGGAGATAAATGGTTAAATCAAATTAAGTTACACAGAGAAGCCTAACACAGCTTTTAGGGAATCATAAAGAACATTAAAGCTAAATGCACATTACAATACTATTCTAATTTGTGCATCCTTATTTCATTTACATTTGATATTTTTATTATGATCTCAATGGATATACTTTGCCAGAATATAGATGTGATGTGTCCAAATAAATATGGCTTGAAATTGAGAATAATAAAGATGATATGCTCTGAACACCTACTTAGAGGGCAATTAAACACATCATTCTATGCTGAAACACGAGGTGGCAAATTGAAAAGTACCTGGTCACTTATCACTAGACAAGAAAAGTACCCTCATAGAAGAACTTATCTGGATTCTAGCCCCCTGAAAAGGAAGTATTTCATGACCCTGAGCAAGTCATGGCACCTTTATGAAGTTCAATGCCCCTCTGCAAACTAATGCTGCTGAGCACTGATATCTGCTCAAATAGATAGAAATTAGGTATAGATACAGATACCGATGCATGTATGTGTGTGTCTCCTCTTACAGTTCATTAATATCTTGGAAGTAAAAGATATAAGACAATTTCATTTGCTCCAACATATTTCCATTTGATACACCAGTCTTAAGAGACTGATGAATTAAATGGTTACAAAATAAAGGTTCTCAGTTCTACTTAGGTATTTAGTGAAATGCAGAAAAGTAAGCCCACTTCAGCTTCTCAGAATCATATGCCTTCCTTAGCACACAGCCGCCGTTTGACCCAGCCTCACCCCTCCTTGGTCTATACTTGTCAGTCAGCACACTGCAGAAATACCTGTACACCCACGTTCACTGTAGCATGACCTACAGTGGCCAAGGTATGGAGCCAGCTTGGCCCACATGTCCATAGCAAAGAAACATATGTATTTTTTCAACCATAAAAATAATAATTGTTTCGTTATTTATAAGAAAACAAATATATTAGATATCACAATATTGAACAAAATAAGCCAGACGGAAAGACAAGCACAGTCCGTTCTCCCTAATATGTGAAATCTGTCAGGATGGAAGAAGGAGAATACTGTGGTGTTTTGGAGACAGATCTTATTCTGGTGCTGCCACTGGATAACTCTGTGCCACCAAGTGACTAATTCCACACTCACCAGCTCTAAGACCATCAGCAGTTAAGTGGCCTTAGTAGTAACCACATGAAAGACATCAGGCTTCTCGTTGAAAAAGTTGTTCCTCATGTCCTTGACCATTCTGTTCGACTTTCTGATGAATCTTGCCAGAGAAACACAGTAATACTTGGGCTAGAGATTCAGCTCAGTGGTTCTGGCATCTGCTTTGCAAGCACAAGGGTCTGAGTTCAGCCCCCGGTAACCACATACAACAATGCCAGGCATGGAAACTCATGCCCACCAGCAATCAGAACCACATACCACCATGCTGGGCATGGTAGCTCATGCCTATTATCCTAGCACTTGGGAGGCAGAGGCAGGAGGATTTCTGTGAGTTCGAGGCTGAGCTCAGGGCCAGCCTGAACTACAAAGTGAGACGCTGCCTCAAAAAAAAAAAAAAAATCCATGAATAGTAGCTGCCCATGTTTACCTGCATAACAAAAGCTTGACACAAGATTGAGGGGAGACACAATGTCATGAGAGAGGCAGTTTTGCTTTGTCTTTCCCCAATTTGTGACTCCAACTCTCCAGGGCCAGACTCCCCCCAAGCTGCCTGTCAGGGCATTCAGAGTAGAGTTGCCATAAGAATCCCATGAAGAGCTCCAACAATAGAATCAACAATCTAAGAATAAACTCAGTGTTTATGTTGATGTCATTTTGTATTCACCAGAAGTAGGTACATTTTAACCAGAATCAAGGTCTGAGCTACCTATTATATATTTAATGTCATAGCTTTTGGACCTGATAACAACTCTAATCACAACTCCATCACTCCCTGGGATGATTATCTCTGTTCTCCCAAGTCCTCAACACCATCCACCTGCTGCTCCGTTTGTTTTCTGTCCAACCATGTCTTCGACGGCCTCTTCTGCATTCTACCATACACTAACCGTCATCAGCTGTCTCAAAGATGGCACCTTGCTCTGTGCTTCAGTGGTCTCTACATACCATAGTTCCCTTAGCTCTGCTCCTTCCAATACAATCCTCCTTCCATGATTTAACCCCCACTACATTCATATGACTGTGTAGTTACTCTCTCTTCATAGATAGCTCAGTCCCAGGATAGGTTAGGCCCCTGACATTAACTTTACAGGACTTTGTCTCCACAGCAGGTACAACTAACCACACAGCCACAAGATATGCACACAAGGATGTCCACTCTGCTGGGCTATAAACACCACCAGCACGGAGAGCCAGTACACTGTGCTCACCACTGCACACAGAACCTGCAAGTTCCTAGGGCACACTAGAAAGGAATCCTGTTCTGCAGGGAAAACGACCATGGAGATTACAGCCAGTGTTTATAACAAGGAATGACTCACGTAGAACAGCAAGAAAGTGTCTCTAGGATGCAAGGCCTGTGGTGATTTGAAGAAATAACTTTTATTGTTTAATCTGGACAAAAAAAGCTTTTCTGCTTGGAAAGCTATTTGTTGCCAGTGTGAGTCTTCAAAGCACACTCCAAAGGCCTCCCTGGGACCTTCTGATGAATCCTGGGCTGATAAACACACGATCAGAATTACATAACCCTCCTGCAGTTACACCTTCCTACAAAATAATTAACAAACTCCTGGGAATTTTACCCACTTTTCTATACTTTCTGTAGCTTCCTAGAAGTTAGTATTTTTCTGATTCAAATTGTGAATTCACTGGGAACTCACCTTCGCTTCACAGCAGTTAGCGCACTGTTAAATAATGCTTACAATGATACTAAGGATAATAACCCTAGCATATGTCTTGAGAAAATTAAGAAGTTCTTAAAGTATTTTTAATCTTATAACATGGAAAATAAACCATGATATTTCGCTCTTCGTATCAATGTAGAACAAAGAGTGGAGACTTGTGCTGTTAGGAGGCAGATAGAAAACATTACGTATCTGGAGTTGAGTCTTCCAGGGTCTTCCGGGCACTTGCAAATCTCATAATAAACTAGTGCCTCTGAGGAAAAGAAACTGTACTTTTGCATGAGGAAAGGGTGTTATGAAGACTGGAAACTTGGGAGTGAACAATATTCACTGAGAGGAAGATACAGACTGGAAAGTGTCCAAGCAGCACTGTGATATCATTTTTGTGTGGTGCCAGAGCGGAGGCTGAGGAACATCCTTCACAGTCGTGGCTGCTGCTAAGAAACCCACAGGGCAGCCTGGAAGCTGTGGCTGATCTTCCCAACTTTTCTGTAAGTCCTGAGCAGAAACACGAAGAGATCAATAGCAGAGGATCCTACAGTGATCCACATTGTATCTGCTGTCACGAAGATGCCTGGTCCAAGAGGAGGTGCTGAAGAACAGAGAAAGCCAGCGCACGCCTTCCCAGCCGGGTCCTCCCTCACCCCGCCGGGAGCTCTTCCAGCCCGCGCTCTGCTGCTCTGGCCGCCTATTCCATCCACCCACCGTCAAGCTTCTCATGATTCTGATGCTTTCTCGCCTCCGTCAGACCTGCCTTGTTTCTGTAGATAGATTAAGGCCGTCACATACGGCCGTCTCAGTCACCTCTGGGCGTGATAGACGTGCGTGCTGCTCAACTCTTACATCTAAAATGTCTCCCTTTTTACACCAATCACATAGGCAGAAGTCAGTTTCTTCCCGTCAATCTGTTTTGATGTTGTTTAGCTCTAATGCTAACCTCTACCATTTCTCGTTATCAGACCTGGCTGTTTATTTCAGATACTCTCTTGGAACATCAAAGAGGCCACAGCTTGCTGGCTTGCAAACTGCACCAGTGGGGCTTTCTTCCCGCCTGCTTCCCTCTGCTTTGAACGCGTGCACTGGCATCCATAGCGGCCCAGGTCATTCTCTGTGGTGTGTTTCAATCAGTCTTGTTTCAGAGTCATGTCTTTGGCACCCTGATCTGTGTGCCTAGTTACTGGGCTATGTGGTGTGTCTTTTTCCTGACTGGAACTTAAGTAGGTTTTTTAAAGAAGGTGTTTTTAGAAAGGTGTTTGGGCCACACAGACTTGTTTGATTCTTGCTGTTCTATGAAATACATGCATAATTTGACCTTCTCTGCCCTCCAATTATTTGAAATTTGGTGCATAATCTTGCACCAAAATGAAATAGAGAAGAAAAAGGTTATTTTTCATGTATATGGTTGTAAATTTAGCAAGAAGGCACCCACTGAAAAATCATGACATCTTTAATTCCAGCTATTAGGCAGGATGGCAGAGGAGTAATGAGCTATACTCGATTCAGTGTTTTGTCTCTGCTCCTGCCTGGCCTCATGACCTTACACATTCATCTCACCTTTCAAGGCCACAGTTTCTCCTACAGAATGAAGTAGCTGCACAAGACGAACCATCTAAATGGGCTTTCCTAGTTCTAATGTTCTGTAAATAACACAAGTCTTATGTGGGGAAATACAGTGGAAGATTTGGTCATGACTAATACAGAATCATGAGGAATCGGAAGGCCATTGGTGATGCCCTTTCTATCTAGGAGTGAAATGGATTCTTTTGTATAAAGTCTCCATCTGTCATGTTATTGTAGGAGCAAGGAAAAGAAAAAATAGCAGGGAAGATGTTTTTTAAAGTGTTTACCTCATGCAGTAAATATGAAGTAGTTTTAACTACACTGTACCTATTGTCTTATAAACATTGTTATCACCATTTATAGTTGAGAACTGAAGCTCAGAGAGGCAAACTGCCTGTCGTTATCTGGGGGATAATTGTGTACCTCCACAGATAAAATCCAAACCTTTCTTGTTCTCTGGCTCTACTCCTACTTCACCAAAACAAAGTCAATAAAATAAACAACAGCAATAAAAGCATCAAATCTCTTTGGATTCACTACAAATGATTCACATGAACCTTCAAAAGATTCTTAATGATGGGCAAGAAGGCAGAAATGTTGTCTCATGTGAGTGATGTGGAAAACTCCTGGAGAAGGCGGTCTCCATGGTTTGTGTACTCCTTACTGCTGTGTCACTTGCCTTCCAGGGGAGAGTTTTCTCTCTCTCTGTACCACTGTCACGTGTGAGAAGAAGTAAGTGTGCGTGGCTGACTCCCATGCTGTGGAACCATCTCCTTTGGTGCATGGGAGAAGACAGTGACATTGCTTTTCTGATGATCTGCTCTGAACAAGGAAAGTTTGAGAAATCAGCAGGATATTATAATAAGGGGAAGAATATGGAAAGTGTCAGGGTCCACAGGATGGAATGTTTTGGGGGAAACCATAGATTCCCTCTGTTCATGCTCAGCAACTTTACCAGGAAATAATATCTTGCTGCTGACACTGGCTTTTGGTGCCAACTTCAGGTGTGGAAAGTCTGTGGCCTGCACAAGCTGAGCTCCCTGGTCCCAAAGGAAAGGAGAATTAAAGACACTGCACATTCCTAGCAATGGCTTGTACATAGTATGATGGGTATGTTAAGGGGCTTCTCCTTTGCCCATGTGGCACAAGAAGACCTAGAGAAGGTGTTGGAAGGTATGAGGTGATCCAAATGGCACCATTTTTCTATCTACTTGGTGGGTCCAGAGGAGTAGTTATCAATGTGCGCTGTGGTTTGAAGTGCTGATGTCACCACTACCATCTCCTAAGACATCCCTGTGCAGCATTCTTTGGTGCCATTCCTCAGTGCCCTCCTGTACCCTCACCTTACCCCCTAGTTCTTCTTCTCTTGTGTCCACACCAGAGCTTGGACTGTAATTATATGCTAACTTATTGACTATCCAAGTGAAAGGAATTTTATCCCTCCTTCTAGATGCTGAAAACCTCCACATGATTATTACTTTATCAAGGACATTGGCACAAAAGAGCTCAGGCCAACTATCTTCATATAATCATAGAAGGTTTACATTTGCATGCATGCAGTCACTGGTGCTTGAAACAGTCTCTTAAATATATAAAGAAAATATTTTTATTTCCTGCTTCTTCAGTGGCTTTCTCTTTCTTTTTCACTAAAGGAAATAAATCAAGAAGTCAACATCTTGACTTTGGATTCAGAGTAGAATTGGAACTTGTGGGAGCTCACAACTAATATCTAGAGTTGGAGCCAGATATAGGTTTGATATATTGATACACTTTAGCATTTACTAAGGTCTAAATCCTTGATTCAGCAGCTATTATTACCATGCATTTCCCTCCCTGGATGAAACAGGAAATAATGACAAATAAAATAAAACGGGAAGACTCATATCAGTTTTTTCCCCTTTGCTTTTTCATATTATCTACAACTTATTATCTCATATACTTTTTTCTGGTATGAAACCTGCCTTGGCCCATTTTAAGGGCAATTAAGAAAAAAATCAAGATGCCTTTAATGAATGAATGAGCTGCCAATGCTGTAGGAATGCTTCTACAAAAGAACATGACAATGCACTGGGGAGGGCTGGAAAGTTCTCCACCACACATACCTTACAAAGCATCAGACTCCAGGCTTCCTTTTTGTCCAAGACTATTTCTCTCTTATTTACAAAAGCAATATCAGAAGAAAAGCTGGCAAAACATTGCCACCATCAGTAATTCCAAGGGAGAAATCTAAGGCAAAACTAATCTATTTAAAGTGACAGGATAAAGCAAGGGGAAATGGCTTTCAAATGGCCATGAGATGTGATTATTAATGTTGGAAGAACAGCCTTTTTCATAATGTTTTATCCTGTATATGCTCCTGGCAGTAAGACTAACTTCAAACAAGCATCCATTGTGGACCACACGTGGATCCCTTGTTTTATGCTTGTCATTCATATTTACCCCAAACTTCCCCCAGCTGTATCTACAAGGTATTAATTACACATCTCCAAAACACCTGCTTGAAGACCAGTCCACAATCTATGCATTTCCCCAATATATGCTTCATATTCCCACACATTCCACATTCCATTTTGTGTAAACAGAGGAATATTTGGTTGTTAACGTATATCTAGAAGATACATAAGTAAACAGACTATAGCACACTCTAATCTTTAAAATTCAATCAATAACTATTTGTGGTTATTTATTTATTAGTATATTTAACTTTTACAATGATATTTAGCTTTTAATGTATACATACATTGTCTTAAAAATGAGATATTTCTTTTAACAGTATTTTAAGAGCCTCCAAAAAGATGAAAATTTGAATAAGATCTATTAATATTTTTGCATAATTTTTAACAAAGGTCATATGCTTGTGTCACAAATACATTTATAATGTATGGAGAGTTACTTATTATTCACCCACTTTCAGGAGAAAATTCAAAGCTGACTACCCAAAATGTAAAGAAAGAGTAAAACAAAAGGCAGAGAATGGGATATAAGGAGATAAATATTTTTCAAATGAAAGGACACCAAAAGATGGAGGGAAGGGGCAGGCAGTGGAAGGAAGGGGAATGAGAAAACTATTCAGATGTGCTACGTACTTGTACCACCTCCCACAGTAATCAGTGTCCTTTAAAAATAGACTAATAAAAAGGTGGAAAAGCTCAGATGCATCAAACAATAGTGATAAGATTTCTTCTTTGTCACCTTTATGGTTCCAACATCAAAGATGCTGCCTGGCAGAGACACCAAGGCTTCACTATTATCCACACAGGACACAGGGAGGAACCCAACTATGCATGATGCAATTGCTGCCTCTTGGAGTGCCGCAGTTATTAGAAACAAGAAATAGTCTGCACTTTTCACATTCTGAGTAAACACTGCTTACTGGCTGGCTGTCTATTTACCTTAGGGTCATGATCTTCTCTGACCTGTATCACATCATGTGCTGACCTTACCAAAACAATTCCCAATAGTTCAAAACCTTGAAGAGAAATCAGACCTCACAATGAGAGGTCAGAGCTTTCTAGAAGGCAGATGGTAATATGGAGACATGACTGGGACTTATTTTTTAAATGACATCATTAAAACTTTCAGAGCAATCCCACACGCACACACTCAGCTTTGCTGCATCTGACACAGATAAAAATAATCCAGGTCACAGACACCACACCTCCCCCCCCCTTCCTCTGACATATTTGTTCTAGACTGCACAAAATGGGAACAAGGCCAGAGGTCACTCTGTATGGAAGACGCATCACAAGGTCACCTCTGGGGACTCTGCAATGCAGATAAAAAAAAACAGCTGCAAGAAAGTAGAGTCATTACTGCTCCAAATATCCTGGATTTTCTTCTGACTTGAAAGCCTAAAATCTGACAAAGTGGTGCAGTAACTCATGGATGCTCTTCTGTCCCGTTTAAACCAGGAACTCCCTCCTCTTTCTGCTTATAGGACATGGCCTCTCAGCACCTGCTTGCTGTCACATGATGCTCAAGAAAGTGTTCGCCCCACCCTCCTGGAACCCCTCCCAAAACCTTCCTCATTCTGTCCCATGGATTCTCCTCTCCAGCCTCACTTCCTTAACCTGCCCATTTATTTTAGCCTTCACTTCCCATCACTTCCTGTACTGTTCATTCCTTTATTGTTTGTCAAGTAATTCTCAGAGATGAAGTCCTCTCATGAGGGAATTGATCTCTATTCTTAGATGTCATGTAACTTTGGACACATCTGCAAATGTTTTGTGATTATGGGGTACACACGTAATAAAATCCAAAGTCCTCACTGGAGCCTGCAGTGGCCTCCTGAGTTGCCAGCCTTTCATTTCATAGATTTCAGCCCTGCTTCTTGGTTCTCAAGGCTCCAGCCACCCCTGTTTTCTTTCTGTTTCTCATAAATACCAAAAAATTAGAGCAACTGTATAACAATACACCAAAGCCTCATAGACTATGCCTACAGGAGGAAGTGACAAGGCGTTCTCACGAGTGCCAAGATACAAGCAAATATGATAAATCTCAGGGGCATTAGCAAATCTTCTGGACAAAACAAGGGTAGCAATGCAGCATCTAGTTAAGGGACCGTCTCCAAGGCAGTCAGTGAGTACCCACTGGAGACCTCAAAGGACCACCTCGAGATCAGGAGACCTGGACACTCCAGTATCAAATGAGTCCAAAGAGAAAGTTCTGAAGGTCTGGACAGCTTCAGCCTTACGGCCTCTCACCGACCTGGATTAGTTTGTTAAAAGAAGTTCTTTTACAGGATATAGTCCCACAGAGTGACCATTAATCATATGTTGACCTCATTGAATTAAGAAGAGCCTATGATTGGTGTTCAGGCTCCAGGTTGAAGGGGGAAGATCTACCTTGATTGAGGTGTCACCATCCAATAGGTTTGTGGCCTGGACAGAATGAAAAAGAAAGGAGAGAGAGTTTCTGGACACCTCCTGTGCTCTGTTCTCCTCCAGGAGGTGTCTGGAGGACATCTGTTGCCTGCGGACATAGACACCAGGTTTTTTTGGCTTTCCAATGCATTCTTACAGCAGCAACTCTCCAGAGCCTCCAGGCTTTGATCTCAGACTGGTGCTGCTTCTTTGATCCCTTTTGTTCTGACCCTCTGGACTCAGACTGAGCGGTCACTCCAGCTCTCCAGCACGCAGATCGGTGGTGCTGACTTCCTCACCTCTGATCCTGTAAGCCTGAGCCTATCTAATGAGATCCCATAGATAAGTAAAGATAAATAGATAGATAGATAGATAGACAGACAGACAGACAGACAGATCAGATTGTATCAAATATTTTCTTCTAGAAAACCCAAACCAATACAGACTTTGGTACCAGGAGTGATTCCAGAGAAAAAGAATTATAAGAATGAATATTTCTAATCACATTAGTGTTTCTTGGAGCTGGTTCTCTAATTTGATGGGACTTAATGTTGCCATAATCTCTAGTTCTCATGATGTAGAGTGCTGATGATTTGCTGTGAGAACTGTTTAAAGAAATACTCAACACAGATCCATTTGATTACCCTAATTAACCACTTGTGGGATGCAAGGAATTTAGTGGCTCTATACACAACCCTTTAGAACATTTTTGGAATACTAGGAAATGTACTGATGCTGGTTGGTTGCTCTTGGCATCACTGCAAAAAGTAATAAACGGAAAGAACAAACTCAAAGATCTGATTTCCTAGCTCCAGATAGGCATAAAGTACCTGTAAGCTTTAAAGTGCATCCTAAATGAGAATATTCTCCCTGTTAGCCATAAGGCTAAGGTTGCAGAAAACCAAAAACAGCCCCTCATCATGCCATTGACTAAATCTCAACACAAGTTTAATTCTCAGTCTCAAGGTCTATTTCCAGGTAAAGTGAGGGCACTGACCAGAAAAGAACGAAGTTTCAAAACGTAGAAAGGTGTTTGGGAGAAACCTACTGCAGCTGGGAATACTGAACTCCTGAATTATGGTGAGATTATTTTGCCACATGAAGAGTTTCCTCACCATCATGATTAGAAGTATTCCTACCCCAAGCCTTGTGATGCTGACCCCTCCGTGTCTGCCTAAATAAACTCAGCTGTTGCTCCCCATTGAAGCAGTAAAAACATTTGCTGGTGCAGCTACAAACAAACAGTGCTGATAGTCTTCAGGATGCCTCTCCTCACCTGCTTGTACCTCTAGGTCTATAATGAGACTCAAATATTAGATGATTCCACACACTACTGTCCACAGCACGACCCATGAAAAGTATGCTCTACTGCAAAAGAAATTCTTCAGTTTCCCAATATTTGGAAGAGGAGGTCTGGAGCACAGGTATGATCATGGATTTTAAAAATAATTTGAGATAATTGTGGAGGAATAGAAGCCTGGATCATGCTGGATTTCTTAATATGATTACATTAAACAGAGATTCTAGATGTAATGTTGCAGATTGTGAAGTTCAAAAAAGTGCTGATTGACTAGTTAGCAGAATTATGATCAAAGGGGAGCCCACTGGGGACGAACTGGGGGTGCCTGGCATTCCATGTTACTGCTGATTGGGGTGCTCAGTGGCTCAGCAAGATGGCAGAGTTGGAGTGGATTTGTTAGGTAACCTTTCCTCTCCACACAGACCGGGTCCAGGAAATGAATCCTTCCCCAATATCTTGAGAAACGAAGTTGTACGGGAACAACAGCCTCCCTACACAGCTCTCATTGCTTCTCTTTGTAGGTCAAACTCACAGTGGTGATGGTAGTCATCCAGGCAGGAAACTTCATGTGATTGGAAAGACTGGTTCCCAGAGGGGTGCAGACCACGTGGCACCACTCAACCACTCATCCACAGACGAGGTGGGCATGCTTGCCACCCTGAACAGCGATGATTGGAGTAGCCTGACTAGTCTAAATCCAAGGCACTCGCTAATTCACCATGGTGTTCCCATAAGTCAAGCAGAGAGAAAGCCAAATAAAATTTCCCTGGATCTATATAAGGAGAAAAATTCTAGGGAAATGAACAAATATCAGTCTCAACTCTTAGTAAGATGGCCTCTCAATATCAGACCTGAGAGCCAGTTCACAGGTTCATCAGCCCTTCAATGGGGAAGATGTCACGTCCTGAGGTAGGACTCTAACTCACTTCTCCCAAAGTCATACTGTTAACCTTCCTGCACCTTTCCCCAAGGGAACTTATGTCCTTTCACCAGAGAAATTGTACAGTGAGGAAAAGGGAGTGATCAATTACTTCAGGGACCCGTGTACATTAACCGATTCCAGGAAGCCCGAACATCACTGGCCTTTCAAGACAGGTACACACATACTAAGCAGACACCTTTTACTATTTTTTTGTAGAATAATGTTAGTTGACTTAATAAGGGTATTTAAGTATGTTAAACCCATATTATACTAGTTAATTATGGAACATCAGGCTAAGTATAAACTAGCATTTCCAAAGACAAACTTTCCTTCTGTTTTGAGGGGTGAATTACACATTTCTCTTCATACACTGAATAATAGGTTAAGCATAATTATAAATTATTTGGAAATTAAGTATGGATGTAGGAGGTGTATCTGGTTGTCAAGGTGACCAGGGGCAGATTGTGATCATTAATTGTGATATGTCAACTAGGCAGAATTATGAAATACTTAGAAGATTAATAGAGCACAGTTCTGAAGGTGTCTGGCTGTCCCCAGAGATGACTAGAATGCTGTCTAGGAAAGGGTGGGACCCACTTTGATTAGGAGTATCAATCAAATAGGTCCAGCCTGGATGGAGTAAAAGTGGAAGGAGGACGTTGGCATGCTTTGAAGAGCGCCATTCTCCTCTAGCTGTGCATCTTTTGCTCTTACCTCCTGCAGATATCAGATTCCAGTTGCTTAATCTTTCCAATTCACACTCACAGCAGCCACACTCTAGGGAGTGTCCAGGGGTTTGAATTAATCCTGGGTATATATCCTCCGGTTTCCAGATCCTTGGAGTAAGCAGCTGTTGGGTCCTCTGACTCTCTGGAACACAGACAGCTAGTGAGGATTCCCTTAAATCTGTTTAACAAATCCTCTTGCATTATTGGAGATCTATAAGTATAGAATGTAGATATACAGATATATACATTATTAATTTCGTTCCTGTAGCAAACTCTAGTCAATACGCACAGTGAGAAGAAACTGCTAAAACTGAGATGAACCTGGGAAGTAGGAGTACAAGGACAAAGAAAAGAAGGAGTCCAGATTAAAGGGAAAACAGAAGCTAGAGTGAGGAAGTGACAGCCCTTCAATGAAAAGTGACAGAAAAACAAACAAACACTGTGAGTACTTCGCAAACACAACAGAAGAAAGAGCACTTGGAACCGTGGAGTGAGAGAGGCGAGTCTTGTAAAACTGAGCAACAGAAAAAGATCGATGGAAAATTCTTACGTAGTTAGCACAAAAATAAGAGAAACATAATTACATTCCAACACATATTGAATACATATTCTTAAATTAAGAGGAGTAGATGGGGAGATGCGAAAGTCCAAAGTATGCAAACAGAATGTGGGTAGCTACAGTTCCCACCTGGGCAGTGAGTGACCTCCAGGAAGCTCATGACATGACTCGTGTGCCACAGTATCTCTGGGTACGATCTGTACAATCTGATGGAATTCAATATGGATAGTTGGAGAGATAAGGGAAATGGGCCTAATAAAGTCACACACACCCTTTCTCAGCTTCTGGAGCTGAGAAAATTTTCAAATCTAGAAACAAATAAACAAAAGCAGGTCTGATTCCAGAAGAAAAGACCTTACAACTTCACAATAAAGTAGATGATAATAACCCTCCTTTTCCCAGAGAGGGAGCTATGACTGTTTGACTGGGTGATCATATCCCAGGGAAAGGGAAATGTCCACACAATTTTCAAACTGACTAATAAAAGGTTAAAATTAACATTAACATCAGATGCTCGAGAAGTGATCACGCCTCACCCAGTGGCAAAAGCACCCATGTAACAGAGTCATGACTCACTTCCGGCTCACAGAGAAGCCTCTCAGACCAAGGATATTCTGAAGTTTATTCCCCCAGCCGGTGAATTTACAATTGGAACCTGAAACTCACTGGTTGGTAGAACCACCACAATTATTCCTTGTTTGGTAAAATAAAAACTGTCATAGTTGAGAAAGCCAAGTGAAAGCATCAGGAACTGTCCTGTTATGCTACCTTCACTGTCCCAGATGTTAAAAGAAGTGGTGGTTTGCATCATGCAGCCACTTAGTTTATAAGTCTGTCACTATAAAAGTCTGTTAGAACATAGAAAGTGGGAGAGACTACCATGATCACGATGCAGTAACAGCTCCAACTGCAGCCACTGTGACAAATGGTGTTTCTTTGCTAAAGTCAACTAAGACGCACACCTTGAGGCCATACTTATAAGTGAAACAAATAGGACACAGATAAGTAACCACCACATCATTTCTCTAGTGTGAGAAGATGTAAATGAATCCCAAGATGTATGATAGGTATTGTAAAAGGAAGAAAATGTTCAAAGAGAAAGGAGGAGAAGGGGAAAAGAAGGGAAAAAATTGATGGCAAAAGGGAAGAAATGGAAAAAAATATGCGTTTAAGGGTTAAAGGGAAGGCATGGGAATAGGAAAAGAAAAGAATCAAGATCCAGCATGTACAGGTACAAATTTTCAATGATGAATGTGATCATAATGCATTCCTAAAATGCGCCAATAAAATCAATTCATTAAAAAAAAAACTAAGGTGCACAAAGGAAGACAAAATAAAAAGTTTCATTCACACGAGATGGACAATAGCATGCATGTACAGTCCTTTTCTTCATGCAGGAACCACTTAATTAGAATTCCATTACTGCATGACATGGAAGGAAAACTTTTTCCAAGAACAGAACCAACTGTAAGCTTGCATTATCCCCCCAAAAACTCTCCTTGTCTCCCAGTTCAGCTAATTCCTGTGGATGAAACTCTTGTGTTTTGAATGGAAGAAAGAGAGAGAGACAGAGAGACAGAGAGAGACAGAGAAGGAGGAAGGAAGGGAGGGGGAGGGGAGGAAAAGGAAGGAAGGGTGAAATCTGGAATACTACAACACCAGTAAATGTCGATGACATTTAAAGATAGCTGCAGGGTAAAAGTCAAAATCTCTTTATATTTGTTTTAATTTTAATGCTATTTGCTTTCCTTTTCATTTATCTCTGTGCCTAATATCCCTTCTGATCATTTTTCTAATCTGTTTGATGTCTGCTTTGGACACACCAGGCAAAACTATTTCAAAACTTGGGAAAGCACTTTGTATATTTCCTCTGGAAAAATGTATTTGAGTTTTCCAAAGAAAACTACAGAAATGTTGAGCATAAGTGAGGTGGGAATTGTCCATCTATCAAATCTCAACTGATCACTTCTGAAAGAATTTTGAAACAATATAGTTGGAACTTTTTCTTCTGCCCAAGTCCATACTACTAAGCATCTCGAGAGAGACTTTATGGGCAGTTTCCCTGTGGATTTATTGTTTGCATGCCAGGGCATCAATCTCCCTAAATGTTGGGCAGAGAGAACACAGGTTATGAATGAGGTGTGTGCTTGTCCAGAAATAGGACAAATATCAAGATTCGAGGGACAAATGTGCCATTCTATAGAAACTCATTTGGTAATACTATGATTTATGTAACACGTAACCTTTAAAATTTTATGCTGCACATAATTATTTTAGAAAAAAGCTTCTACCTTCTCACTTCTAACTCAGCAACATACACACAAAAAAGACAATCTTTAAGCCAATTTGAAAATAAATAATAAATGGAAAAACATTAAAAGATAAGAAGAAATACACCAGCCTCAAAATATAAATAGTTTTATGCATCAATAAGAAAACTTTGAGCACTATATCACACACACACACACACACACACACACACACACACATATATATATATATATATATATATATATATATATGTTTAAAAGACATGAAAACAAATGAACAGCATCAAGCTCACTAGGTACATATATTGAAAGTTTAAAATTTAACTAGTTTATTACAAAAACTGATACGTTTAAAAGTTATCTTCTAATGATAATCTGGTATGTGTTCTTTAAAATATTTGTACACATGGGTGTATTTTTTTCTGAAAAATAGTTTGATGACAGATGTCAATTGCTTTAAAAATATGCCTATCACTTACACACTTGAAGTTCAGCTTATTAAAATGAATTTTCAAACATTATTTATACTTTAACCAACCATACTTAGTGTTGACAAATTACATAAACAATTCATATTGTAGACTTCCAAGCAACTATTAAAATTATTTATATGAATATGTAAAGTATAAAAGAAAATACTCAATGTATGTGCCATATAGAGAAAATGTCTGTGTATGGAAAAGGGCCATTGCCCTTCTGAATTACACAAAATCCATTTTTCATTTGCTTACTGCTCTTATTTAAGCTTTAGAGGACACATAGTATTTATAAGTGGGAAAGAAGAGCATCCCTCTCTCTGAAAATGAGCAGACCTGAAATACCTCTGCACAAATGTACTCAAAACTGA
Organism: Petromus typicus; assembly: GCA_004026965.1. NCBI lineage: Eukaryota > Metazoa > Chordata > Mammalia > Rodentia > Petromuridae > Petromus > Petromus typicus. Next base: position 206,353 of record PVIR01000120.1, on the reverse strand, counting down.
CAAATCCCCCACACTCTGCACAAGAGAGTCCCCCACACTCGGCACACAGGCAAGCAACCATCCTGACCCCATGCCTTAAATGCATGGGGACCTGTTCATGGAAAAACAGGCCACTTTGTTTCATAATTGTAATTTATCTTACAAAAACAAAGAAGAATAAAGCCATAGGAGCTGTTTCCCATAATTTGCCCTTGTAACAAATGTGCTTATAGAACTGGGAGTGTCATGCCATGGGACACAATGGTGCCCTATTGCACCATCTTCAAGCTGGACAGAGTTAAATGTAACAGTCTTCAGTTTACACATTCATGTTTGTGGATAGTGAGGTTGGTAATCTCGAGTAGCCTTTTCTTGTTACTCTTCCGGATGGATGTAATAATTATATAATACAGAAAGAATACTGCTAGTGCCATAAATATTTTCTGGCTTTCAGTATGCATTTATTGACGAGGGGCATCCTGGGCTGTAGACCTCAAATGGCATGGAAGTCTACATCACTTCCTGTTAGTCAACTTCAAGTGTATCCCTGTCATTAACGTTTTGCAGACTGTGGATATCTGCATGCAACCCACACCTCTGTGGGCAATGTCATACAGTGGTCTTCCCCTTGCTCTCACACTGGTTGGTTTTGGGGTTTTTTTGGACTTAAATATTATGAAATTGAGACAAACAAATCTTTACAAGGATTAAAACTGTGGTAAATATAACATGTGAAACTTCCTAAGAGTCCCGGTACCAATAATAATAATACTATCTAATATAAAGCAAAAAGTATCACAATTAAATGAAAAACGACTTCCACTGAAAAATAGCAAATGAATCAGTCAACCTCCATAGTCTCGCCAATGTCACATTTCCCAGCATTAATTCAAGTTTGTGTTTTGTCATCTAGGGTGAGTTTCCTTCTACTGAATGACTGTTTGATGTCTGGAGCTTTGGGGTTAACAAATCCAAAAATTATGGAACACCTTAAAGATATCTTTCACTCTTATGTGGGGGCATACACACACAGAGACACACTCACAGTCATGAACTTCCCCCTAGATAAAAAGTATATAGATAGATAGATAGATAGATAGATAGATAGATAGATATAGAGATGAAGATATTTTAGTCACAACCCATCTTCTAGAAATACTCAGTTAGACAGCATATTTATAATGAATCATCAATCTGAAAAAAAAAATATTCTATAAAAGTCAAGTTGCTGGGCCAGGGATTTAGCTCAGTGGTTCCGGTGCCTGCCTTGCAAGCACAAGGGCCCAAGTTCTATCCCCAGTAACCATGTAGAACAATGCTGGGTGTGATGACATGAACTCAGCCAAGAAGTGTATGAGGGACCAATCAGCAAGATGAGCTGGCTTTTGCTCATATGCCCCTGCGGCGACCCCCACAGAGATCTCTCAGGGACAGAAGTTGCACCCAGAAAGGAGAGAATCATGCAGACCCTGCAGACTGCTGTGTCCTGGGTGCCTCAGCTGGCTCCGGCTGTAGAAGAGAGTGGGAGCACGGGGACCTGTCGGTAGGCGCTGTGAGGAGTCTCTGCCCACGGAGCTCTGTCTTCTCTGCCCCATCGCTTCTTGCCCTTCCAAAAAGAGACTGGCTGACTCGTAGGAGCCCCGTTTCCCTCTTTAGAACTGACTTTCCCCAAGTCCCATTAACAAAAATATATCTCACTTCAAGGAAGAAAGTCACACAATGAGTAGCAATTACACATAGGCGAGAAAAGGGAGGAGGGGTTCCAGCCTTGCCACTTCCGGTCTGTGTGGAGGGGGAAGACGTTCAGCTTCTCGTGGGCATCTGCCCATCTGAGATGATACTCAAGAGTCTGAGTCATACATGTGAAGTGTCTAGTAGGTGAGAAAGCACTCATTTCTTGTTATTTATAGATACACTCCCAAATTCTTCTTCCTGGTGTCACAGGCATCCCACATACATGTCTCTCTCCTGCCCGGTGTCCATCCACTCTCTCACGCGCACGCTGTGTTCACTTCCACCCCAACAGGACATGGTCTCTCACTCCCGCTTCACCAGTCCAATACCCAGCCTCTCCTTCAAAACCTCATGAAGGTCATCCTCATATATAAACTCTGTCCAGATCCCCATGCTTGTATTAGCTTCTCCTTTCTCTGAAAGGCACTTTCTGTTTGTCAGGTGTGACTATTACATCTTTTCCACTGTCTGCTTTGTGAGGATAGTGATGTCGTGGCCTTCTAGCAAACTCCCAGGAGGTAAGTACAGCACAAGTTTATTTCTTAAAGTAAAATCTAGCTGTGGTGCTGACCAAAAGCTTTAGAGTGTCACACATCGCAATCATTTTCACTGATGGATAGTGTCTCCTCACTACACTAATTTGCTCAGTTATTTATTATTTAAATTCCTTCCAGAGCACGACACTGACAAAAAAAGATGAAGGAAACAGATGTGTTCCCTCTGTGTAGTCTACACCTAGGGAGAAATGGACAAGTGCCTGAAGGTGCCCCAGATGGGTGGTGTGATGGATTCCGCTGGAGAACACTGCTCTACACAACTGGGGAAAGTAACAGGGATTCTGCAAGCAGCAGGAGAGGAGCCAAAGGAGAAGAACTAAGAGATGACGAGCACTGCAGAAAGGAGAAGAAACCTTGATGGAGGTTTTTCTGTGAAACGCCCTCCCTAAGTCCGTCTCCTTCAGGATGTCTGGGCCTCATCAACCTTCACTGCTCTACAGGTAGGAAAAGGAACGACTCCCCACACCCTTCCCTCCTCTTCAGAACGCGCCACGAGCATGTCCACCAATAGTACTTGATGCCCTGTGGAGAGACTGCAGGAAGTAAGAGGCTTAGTTCAACTTTCAGCTGCTGTGAGAGTACAAATGGTGGCAGTGGGTTCTGGGGCCCAGGGTGTGGGAGTGAGGTCGAGTGACTTTCCACAAAAAATAGCCTTATCATTGATTCTGAAAAATAGGTACTGTAACAGAAAGGCAAAGCAAGAAACAAACAAATGAGATTTTAGAGTGCTTACTTTCTCTCAAAAGTAGCTGTCAGAGGAAGAGCAAGGGAGTGAATTTAGGGTGTAAATACCAATGGAACAGTTGAAAGCAATGTTCGCTCCAGGCTCCTCCCAGGCAAACTGAGTAGTCCGAGGGAAGTATTGGGGTATTCAGTGAAAAATACATTGTTCTCAGGATGACTATTAGGATCTGAAAGCTGCTGGAAGTCTTCTAAAGGATAAAGAACGTGTTCCTAATCAAGAACTGTCTGAGGTTTAGCCACATTTCTGAGACGGCAGAGAGCCAACCTCTAGAGCAGTTGATGCAGCCAAGATAAGTCTCAGAGAAGATTTTTCCACCACAGCAAAAGTCATCTCAAGCCAAGAATAAGCTCCTCAAATCTATCGTGTAACAAAAACTTCTTTGATATGATTCCCCCAAATGTATGACTTTGCAGAGATGCCAGGCGTGCCTTAGGCCTCCCATTAATGATTTTGACAATCCCTCCATGGGCGATTCCATCACCCCTATAGTTTGTCCTCAGAAGGGATAAGATAATTATTCTCCTCTCCTTTCGAGAGTTTCCAATAGCTGATCACAGTGTCTATTTCAGTTGGCTATCTTTGCCTTTAGCATATAGGGACTGCAGACACTTAGAAAGATGTTGAGTAATTTCAAAGCTTGCCACAGCCTGCCACTTACCACGTAGACATTTGTGTTCAGCCTCTTTCCACTGTGACTCAAGACAAATCATGTGGTGACAGAGTCCCTTGCTGGACTAAGCATGCACACGCTCGTGCACAGGCCCTTGTGCACACACAAGGCCATACACAAGTGTGAGGACACACAGGGATGCGCTCAGATTGCAAAGTAAACAGGGACCCACTTCTGGAGTCCCATTGGTCCTACCTCCTTTTTTGTTATCTGGTCAGTTCTGCTTGATTTTTGCTGGGAATATCAGTTCTAAAATTATACACTAGAGCTTTTCAACCTAACTCATTTTCTCTTCTACCCCCTAAATAACTATTCCAGAGGAAATTACATTATACATTAAATAAAATAATTTCTTTCCCAGACGATGTCAGACTTTAGGCATTTTTAAGCTTATACTATATAATAAAGTAATTGTGTAATTAGGAATACATTTGTCAAGTAGGTAATTATTATGCTTAGAACATGAAAAAATGGCTTTTTAAAGAGAGAAATAAAAAGATGGCATTAAGAATTTTAATGGCTCAAATGAAAGCTTCAAGTTTTATTGGAAAGAAATAAATGGCTTTAACCAGAATTGGTTTTATAGTCTTGTAAGTCCATTTTAAATAGGGTCAGATAATGAATTCAGGAGAAAGTTTGAGCCGGTTGGATTCCTATAAATACCCCTTTTCAGCATCAACTTGGCCACAAACCAAGGCAAAGCCAGTGCTGTCCTCCCCCACATCTCCATTTGCCCTTTGCCCTTTGCCCTCTGACCTCTGCCCTGTGCCCCAGCTAATAGCTGACGGTTTGCTTCCTCTCATCTCCACCTCTAACCCTCTCAGAGACACTCTTATCCTTTCCCTGAATTTTGCACAGCTCCCTAGTCAGATCCCACATCCAATCTTTTGACATATTTTGCTTTTTATTGAGGTGATATTTGCATTACATAAAATTAATCATTTTAGTTTTCTGATTTTAATTTGTACATGTTTGCAGTACCAAGAGATTACACATTCATTGTGGAGAGTTGGTATATGTACAGAACACATCTTATATCTCTTTATTCCCCTTCCCCATTTTAAGTGTAAAAATTGGTGACATTTAGTGTATCCACAAGCACTTCCTCTATCAAGTTCCAGGACATTCTCCAGTCCTCCTAAGGCAACCCCTGCCCTTTAAGCAGGAAGATCTCATTCTTCCTCCTTCTGACTCCTGGTAACCATGAATCAGTTTTCTCGGTGTAGTAACCTACTCTGAATATTGCACATAAATGAAATAAGATAGTACTGTATATGACATTTTCACTCCTGGCTTCCTTATTCAGTATAACATTTTTAAGGTTTAACTTCATCATTGCATTCCATAGTATGTACGTTCTCCACATTTTATTTTTTAATTTCCCTGCTAATGTAAATTTCAGTTCCAAAGGAACATCTTTTTCATTGAGTTTATTGGTACATTTTAAGTATAATCTATGATCATATTCACCATCGAAAATTTCACATATAATTTGTAGGTAGCAGATAATAGTCAGGATTCTCTCCTTCTACTTAGATGGGCTGGGTCTGCCTGGTTAGCTTCACTGTCATTTCCCAGGTGCCTGCTTATGCTCGAAATTATTCTCAGGTGTGGAAGTCTGTTTTATGCTAGTCCTGGAAGCTTTAAGTTAGGAAGCAAGAGAGATGTACAGTGGATGTATAGATCTCTTAAAAATTTGTTACAGAAGGGCCGGGGATAGAGCTCAGTGGTTCCGGCGCCTGCTTGCAAGCGCAAGGGCCCGGGTTTGATCCCCCAGTAACCACATACCATACTGGGCATGGAGACTCACACCCAGCAGCAATCAGCACCACATACCACAGTGCCAGGCATGGTGGCTCACGCCTGTAATCCCAGCACTCGGGAGGCAGAGGCAGGAGGATTGCTGTGATGTGAGTTTGAGGCTGAGCTCAGGGCCAGCCTGAACCACAAAGCGAGACCCTGTCTCAAAAAACCTTAAAAAAAATTGTTACAGAAAAGGATATATTGCCAAGGATGATGGAATAAGTGCATTCAAATCAAAAGTGAGTATTTTAATTATTTTGAGTGGGAACTGTTTATTTAAATAGTAATAACACGGAACTATTTACTTAAAATCACCATATTTGGTGATCACACTTTGTTGATCACTTACAGCAATTTCTGTCAAATAAAAATGTGAGTGTACTCATCCAGTCCAATTCATCCAGCAGATCTGGCGCTGCACAAGCTCTGGCCCCTCGCCAAAATCAAAATGTTCACAAAAGAGAAATGATTTGATTCAGAACATGAAACTAGCCAGGACAGAGCAACTAAGGACACTCGGAAAATGGCCAGAACAGTGAGGTAAACATGTTCAAAGAGAGGGAAATTCATGCCAAAGCGTCTTTCATAGCAATAATGTTTTAAAGTAGGCATTCACCCTAGTTTTTGAGCACACCTCTGTGTTCCAGTCCTCAGTGTGTGCACTGGAGGACTAGAGCTGCGCTCATGAAGCATCCTTCTCCACTGTGGGTGTGAACTGACTAGAATTAGATTAGAGTCAACTGGCTGCACACTGCGAGACTGAGAAAGCAGCCTCCGCATCAGCATTTCTCGGTCTAAATCCCAGTTGTACCACTAACCAGTTCATGGTTTCCGTAGCTATGGGAGAACTTCCTACTCTGGATGTCAGATCTGGCTCAGATATTTGGGGAAACTGCAAGATAAACTAGGAGTGAGGTAAGCAAGAAGTAAAGAGCACAGGGTTACAAGCCCAGAGGCCCAAGGGCTAAGATAACATGAGGCCAAGTGGGACTCAAGGGAGGGTGTAAAACAGCGGCTGCAATCGAGGCTGCAAAGGCTCCAGGGATGTGTGGACTGTGAAGAGATTTAAAGGCCATAGTCATGGCATTTTTTCTTCCTTTATAAGCTAATTATTAATAAAGAGTGACTTTTTGAAGGGTACAACAGGTCCTTCGGGAGTGATGAAAGTATTTTGGAACTAGATGGAGACAGGGGCCACAGCACTAAATGTCATTGAATTGTGCACCGTATCATTGTTCATTTTATGCTAGGTAAATGTCATCTCGCTGAAAATAAATTTAACACTAATTATTGTCTTATAAAGTAATAAATATGCAAATTATCTAGAACTCAAAAGATCTTTGGAAAGTAATTTCCATCCTGCTGCTGACCCTGGGTCAGTCTTCTTCCCATAGACATCTACCTAAGTTATAGCCCTCAAGTACATTTTATCTACATGTGTGCAAGTGCAATTAATTTTCCCAACCAGCTGGCAATGTTCTATCTGTGCTATTTTTGTCTTGCTTCTGTTACTTAGATATCATTTATATATGTACACAGAGATGTGCCAGTCTTCCCAATAATTTCATTATATGATTGTGAAAGTCGAATTTCCAAATACTTGGAATACAGTGCTACCTTAGGTCGAAATGTGAAATGAACTCTACAACTGCGATTGTGGAAACAAGTTCACGAACAGAGGCACCACTATATTATTAATCTTTTGTTTTTACAAAGATGTTGCAATAAAAATTCTTACACATTCTAGGTTTTAACACCCATTAGTATGTTACTAGGCTGATTGTGTCTTTCTGCTTTCTCTTCCAGAGTTCTGCTACTACTGGGCTGAAGTTCTTTACTACAAGTAATAACAAAATGGGTATTTCGTCCATTCCATTTCTTCTGTTTTCCTTCTAAACTCACCCCTTGCTGTAAATGGTCATACGATTTCTGTAGGGATTGCCTTTAAACACTTAAGCATCCTTATAGCTCTACTATTCAGTTAATCAGCTTTAAAAGCTTTCCATTTCCAAGTACACACCTTTCTACGCTATTATTTTTTTCTTCTCCTCCTAACTTTACCATTTCTACTTGCTCTGGATTATAGATTATTTATATGCCAGTCTAGAGCTGTAATCCCATTTCTTTTGGCTATACCTCTCTACATTGAACAAGTTTGCTATCTTGCCCCACTCACTGCTTCATCAATTAAAGCTCACTCCACAGAATCTACTACAAAAATTGTGATCACACTACTACATGCCAATTGTCCTGAAACTCATGGGGCTGGAAGACCATGGCAAGTGCAAGCTTCAGGGTACACAATGACTGCAAGGTCAGGCTGAACAATGTAGGGAGACCCTGTCTAAAAGAAATACATAGAGCGGCGCATCCTGGACTCATTGGGATGATAATTCTGGAGGTTTTACAGGCTCAGAGAGGTACACTGCTTTTATAACTGGGTGACACGGGGACCAGAAATGGCAGTGTTACTCCATTTTCTCTTTCTCAGAACTTTAGGCATTGCTTTATCTTCTAACATGGGTTTCAGTTTAATCAGTCTGGCACACACTGATTTTCTTTTTTGTATAAAAAACTTTATTGTTTTATCTAATTTCAGAGAAATATGGTTAGTCTCTGAATTCCAGAAACTTTTCTTAGAATGTGACTTCATTGTTAATCATGTTGCACTAATTTTTCTTGTGACATATTATGACTTTTAATATATTTGTTTTGTTCAAACATTGTGTAATTAAATACGAAGATTGTGTTTATGTTATTTAGGTCTTGTAATCTTCAGGTATTTATATTTCTCATAGATACTTCTTAGGCTTCTCCTTTTTAAGTTGTGTGGATTTGTTTAATTTTGCTTGATTTCCTTAACTCAGTCCTATATTTTTAGAATACTTTAGCCAGGTCTTTTCTGTTTGGGTAGCTTTCAATATGGCTGTAATATTTTTTATTTGTCACTCATTTCAATTTGGAATTCACTTTAAAATTCATTTTATGATCATCATGATCGTGTAAGATCTTATAATGATCTTATATGTCATCATAATCTTGTATGTTTCCCCACAAATTCTTAATTGTTACTGTATTGGATATGCCTGATTAGATTGTTTCTTTTTGACTTCTGCTGACCTACTCAGTTGAGATTCCTATCTAATCTGTGGTAAAATTGTTCTAATGAGAGAATTCTTATCTTTTGTTTGTTAATCTTGTCTATTTCTTCCTTTTCCCTCTTTTTAAAATACCTGTGTAGAGGTTCTCCTTTGTTACATTAGTTGATGTTACTCATCTTTAAAGACTTGCATTCTTCCTGGGTTTTCCATTGCAGGAATTACCAATAGGAATCATGTGACTGGGGATGCAGAGCAGTATTGGGGCTAAGGTGACTTTTCTCCAGCTTGAAGTCAGGTTCTTTAGGGCTTCAATTGTCAGTACTACTTCTCCAAAGACAATGTAAATGAACTACTGTGACACAACACAAATACTCTGTTCTCTACCTCGTGTCTGCAGGAGAATCTATCTCACAAAGAGAGGTCGAAAGGCTGAATGGATGACAGGGGAATGAGAAAAAAATAAGAATCAAGATATATCATATACAGGCTCAAATTCTCAATGAGGAATGTGATCATAATGTATTCCTAAAATATACCAAGAAACTCAATTTATTCATGAAAAAAAAAGTTTCCTGATGGGTTTCCCCCTCCAGCCTCCAACTTGTAAGTGTAAGTTCCTCCCCCCTTATGTAAATGTAAGAAAGCTCCCACCAACATTCAAACACAGCTCTCCCAAGACTCTTAACCAGGAACAACTGGCTTTTCCAAAGTGTGACATTCACGGAAGAGAACTTTCTTCTGCCACTTTTGCCTGGGAAGTGTAACTGTAACACTACACTTCTGTCCTTTCACCTTCCCTTTCTTTTTTAAAAATTATCTTTATTGGTACATTATGAATATACATCATAATTGTATTCAACAGTAAGAGTTTGCACCAGAAGTTGACATGACTGATTCTCATTTTTTCCCTTTTCTCCCTACTCTGAATCCCCCCACCACCCATATACACAATCTTTGTTTTCTTTTTTCTTTATTATTATCACATTCATTTCCCCCTCATTATATGCCCTTACACTCTTTCCTTTTAAATATTTTCTACTTCACAATATCAATTCCACATACTACAACTCATTTACAACTTCATTTTCTCATATCAGAGAAAAGATATGATATTTACACATCTATGACTTGCTTATTTTGCTTATGAGGACGTCCTCAAGGTACATACATTTGAATTTGAATGACTCAGTCTTATCATTTTTAATGGCACAGCAATCCTCCACTCTATAAAAGAACCACATCTTCTCTGTCTAGTCTCCAGTTGATGAACATTTGGGTTGTTTTCAAGAATTAGCAATCACAAACTGAGCTACTATAAACATGGTGATTAGATCCAGCAGTTTTTTAATGGAGTTTTTAGGACCCTCTAGATAGAGTATCATGTCGTCAGCAAATAATGACAGCTTAACTTCTTCCTCTCCTATCTTTATTTCCTTTATTTCTTTTTCTTGCCTAATTGCTGTGGCTAATATTTCCAGAACTATATTGAACATAAGTGATGAGAGAGGATATCCTTGTCTCGTTCCTGATCTTAGTGTGAAAGATTTCAGTTTTTGACCATTTAGTATGATGCTGGCTGATGGTTTCTCATAGATAGCTTTTATTACTTTGAGATATAGGCCATTTATTCCAATCTTCTGGAGGGTTTTGAACATAAATGGGTGTTGTATTTTGTCAAATGCTTTTTCCGCATCAATTGAGATGACCATATGATTTTTGTCCTTGAATCTGTTAATATGATATATAACATTTATTGATCTATGTATGTTGAACCATTCTTGCATACTTGGGATGAATCCAACTTGGTCAGGGTGTATAATCTTTTTGATGATTCTCTGCATTCTGTTTTCCAGTATCTTATTGAGGATTTTTGCATCGATGTTCATTAGAGATACTGGCCTGTAGTTCTCTTTTTTGGTTGTGTCTTTTTCTGCTTTGGAATCAGGGTAATGGTTGCTTCCAGGAATGAGTTTGGACTACAGTGCCCTGAAATTGGAGCTGAATAGCAAAACAAAGCCCAGGATCTTCACAAACACATGGAAACTGAAAAACACTCTGCTGACCAACCAATGGGTTACAGAAGAAATTAGAGAAGAAACTGAACAGTTCTTACAACTAAACGATAACCCCAATACAACATATAGAAATTTATGGGACACAATGAAAACAGTTCTATGAGGAAAATTCATAGCAGTGAAGGCCTACATTCAGAAAATGGAGCAGGCTCAAATAAACAATTTAATGCCTAACTTCAAGCGACTAGAAAGAGAAGAGAAAGACAAACCCAAAGCTCACAATAGGCAAGAAATTATAAGAATCAGGGCAGAAATTAATGCAATAGAAACTAAGAAGACAATACAAAAAAATCAATCGAAGAGTTGGCTCTTTGAAAGAATAAACAAAATTGATAGACCTTTAGCCAACCTTATTAAACAAAGGAAGGAAAAGGCTCATATCTATTCTATTAGGAATAAGAATGGAGAAATTACTACTGACCCAGAGGAAGCCCAGAGGATAACACCTACTTTGAAAATGTAGAAGAAATGGATAGATTTCTAGACACATATGAACTTCTAAAGCTGAATAAAGAAGATATAGAAATGTTAAATACCCCAACATCAATCTCTGAAATTGAAAATATAATTAAAAACCTGCCAACAAAGAAAAGTCCTGGACTTGATAGCTTTACTGCCAAATTCTATAAAACATTTAAAGAATTAGTGCCTCTACTTCTTAAACTCTTTAATGAAACTGAAAGGTAAGCAGTACTTACCTTCCCTTTTGACCACTTCCCCATAACTGCTTTGAGAAGCTGTCTCAGAAATGTTAGGTTTCACAGCTGCATGTGTCAACCACCTCGCTGTCTTTTTAATTCTTAGCAGCCCACTGAAGTTTATTTGGTGCACAGAAAATCACACACCCTTCATGGGTACGATTGGTGATTTGACCTATGCAGACACTGCTGATGCCATCACCGCGACCAAGAGAGCCAATGTATTCATGATTCAATGGTCTTTGGGTCCTCATTCAGTTTGCCCTTCCTTGTGCAAACCCTGTCTCCCCTAGCAGTTGCTGAGCAGCTGCAATGCAGATTTGCATTTCTGAGATGTTTTCCATGTCCAATCACACAGTCTGTATTCTCTCTTGTCTGGCATCTTGACTCATCAGTATTGTTGTGCTGTGTGTTCATATTGTTGAGTACATCAACAGTCAATGCATTGCTGAGCATTAGTTCACCAACTAGGGGACTACAGATTGTGTATGCATTCACGCATTGATAGGTGACCAAGTAGCTCTCTGTTTTTAGTTATAACAAACAAAACAGATGCAAAGTTTCACCGATGAATGTATAGAGACCTGCCTTCTTTATTCTTAGGAATGTACCTAGGACAGTGAAATCATAATCAGGTGTTTTAAGCTTCTGAGGAAACTGCTACTTCATGTGCCAGGTTTTTAACAATTAATCACATTCCCATCAGCTAAGTATGTGCGTTTCTGTTCCTCCATATTTTTGCTCATAATTGGTATGATTAGTGTTTTTAATTCTAGGAATTTTAATAGATATGTGGCTTAACCTCATGAATTAAGGATGGAAATCATTTCATAGACAGTTATTTGCCTTTTGTGTAACTTCTCAGAGGTGGTATCCATTGAATTCTTTTGCCAATTTTACTGTATTCGTTTTCTTATTAAGTTTTGAGTGTTCTTTATACACTAAAAATATGTTTTCTATTAGATGTGTGATTTAAAGCTATTTTCTCATCTTTTAGTTCTCTTTTCATTTACTTACTAGCATCTTCTTAAGGTAACAAGTGCATATATAATCATTAAATGTTTCATTTTAAAAATTTCCTCACAATTAACAATTATATAAGTAATATTTTCATATTAAACCTAAAAAAATGTTTTTTGTCACAAAGCTTTTGTTCTTTGTTTTCTTCTAGATGGTTTGGACTTTTAGGTTTTTTTTATTTAGGTTTATCATCACTTTTAGATGATTTTTCTGTGTAGTAGGAATGAATCATCATTTTCACACATGGATATCCAATTGTTCCAGTATTTTTTGTCAAAAATAATATCTTTCCTACACTAATCAGCCTTCTTGGTTACCCTACCAGTCTCTTTGGAACTAGTTTTTCACATAACCCTCTTACTTATTCCATACTCTAGATGAAGTAGGCCTATTGTTTATCTATTTTACCTACAGGTGGAAATCACTACTCAGTTTGGAAATTTGTTTTACTCAAACTTAGTTTATGTTACATATTTGCAAACAAGAGTTCAGGGAAGTTAAAGCAATTTGCCCAATTCACATAGTTGCTGCAGTGATTAAATGAGAAAAACTTAAAACCACAGCGCTGCCTCTGGCCATATGTGCAGAGCACATACCCAATAAGAGCTTTAAGTCTATCTGAAATTATTTATTAAACTGATCCACTTTTGTAACAAAGCTCTCTTTTTAGCATGTCCAGCACCCGCCACCACCTTCCCTTGACAACTCATTGCTTCTGTTTCCTTCCCAGCAAACCTTCCCGGGCATTTCCAGCCAGAGCAGTGGCGTCTTCTTGTGCCAGCAGCATCTGCTGTCGATCACACTTCTCAACAACCTGAGCCCTAGTCATTAGACACTAAATGTCATTCCTAGAAACAGACACGTGGCTGCAGCATTTCACCAGCACAAAGCTCACTCCACAAACACAAAGGGGGCCCAGAGAAGAAGGACATGTAAGAATCACACATAAATACATATTTCGGGTAGTCTGTGTTTATTGTAGTGTCAAAATAAGTGTGTCACAAGAATAAAAGATTCATATCACAGTGACAGATGTGCACCCATGTTTATAGCAGCTCAGTTTGTGATTGCTACATCTTGGAAACAACCCGAATGTCCATCAACTGGAAACCGGATAAAAAAGCTGTGATTCTTCTACGCAATGGAGTATCACTCTTCCATGAAATATGATAAGTTTGAATCATTTATATTTAAAAGGACATACCTCGAGGACATTCTCGTAAGTGAAATAAATAGGTCACAGATGTGTAAATATCATATCTTTTCTCTGGCATGAGAAAATAAAGATGTAAATGAGTTCTAGAATGTATGTTATATATTGTGAAATAGAAAATACTCAAAGCGAAATGGGGGGAAGGGGTAAAAATAATGAGATTATAACAAAGAGAAAGGAAACAAAATTTATGTATATAGGGGGTGGGGGTGGTAGCGTGGGTGGAGCTATGGGAAAAAATGAGAATTAAGTTGTGTCATATACTGGTACAAATTCTCATTATGGAGTGCAATCATGATGTGTATATGCAATTTACCAATAAAGATTTCAATTTAAAAACAAAACAACAACAACAAAAAAGATAGTGTGAAGAGGTAACAGCTTCAACTAATGAAATATGCTATTAGGAAAATAGAACTGTTCTCACCATTTGGATAAAGGAGTAACTCTATTATTTTTCAACATAATTTAACTAATGGAGACATAATTTGTTTCTATTAAGATGTTCCCCAAAGCAAAACTTTTGATTAGGAGACTGAGGCTCACAGGCAGATGTGGAACATTATCTTTTCATCCGAATCTCCTTCCAGGGCAACCTGGCTGTGGTAAAGAAGGGTATCTGGGGCTGACACCTGAGATTATTTGCTTATGTGGGATTTCACCGGCATTTTATTACCAGAAATAGTGTTCTGAGCTAAACCCCAAGACACTCAGTAACAAACTGAAGTCTAATTTTCTGTGCCTTTTTGAAGCAAAGAATACAGCATGAGAAACCCACAATATTGGCAGATAGGAGCAAAAGTGTTTGCTTTTGTGAGCAATGTACTCATCTCTCTCTGTCCTCCCACCTGTCACAAAGTGTTAAAGCGATTCTCCTTCTCTCGCCTCTTCAACATCCTAGCCATCCCTCACACTGTGCCTCACTCCCTTCTAACTCTTCCACTAAGATTACCAGTGATGTGCATGTGGCTATAACAGGTTTTGTTTGTTTGTTTGTTTGTTTGTTTGTTTTTGAGACAAGGTCTCACTTTGTAATTCAGGCTGGCCCTGAGCTCAGCCTCAAAATTACATCACAGCAATCCTCCTGCCTCTGCCTCCTGAGTTCTGGGATTACAGACGTGAACCACCACGCCCAGCACTGTGGTATATGGTACTGATTGCTGCTGGGTGTGAGTCTCCATGCCCAGTATTTATGTGGTTAACCAGGGATCGAACCCAGACCCTTGTGCTTGCAAGAACTTCGCTGGAACCACTGAGCTAAATCCCCTGCCAGTTGATACCTTTTAATTATTCCTTAACATCATCCCTGAAAGAATCCTCTGACAAACTCAGTGCATGGTGTACTCTGTCCCTTGGTTTCTGTATTGATCAGCTTACCTATAACCAAAGCAAAATGTTGGACACCTGCAACTCTTAAGGAAAAGGTTTAATTTGGTTCATGATTGCAGAATTTTAGCTCATGAACAGGTGACTTCAAGGCAGAAACATCATAGCAGGGGAGTTTGGCCCAGCAAGCTGCTTAACTGTGGCTTAACTGTGAGAAGAGCAATGGAAGAGCCCAACAAGAGACGGACCAGAGGCCAGGCCAGGTTGTTCCCATGCTGGATCCAGACAAAGCCGGAAGTGCGCTTGATTCATCTCCTAGGCCTTTCTTAAGACAAGCAAGTTAACAATCAAGGTTAATCATTACTATCCTCATGACGCAAACCACACTAACTTTCCTTTTGATCAGTACAACTGGAGGCTCATTCATTTATCCGATCTTTAGCAAAGAGGCCAAAATCTTACACTAGTGGAAGGACAGCCTCATAATACAGAATGCTGAGAAAACTGGCTATCCACGTGCACAAGACTGAATCTAGACTCACATCTCTCACAACATATTAAAATAAAAATGGACCAAAGATCTAAATGTTAAAACAGAAATACTTCAAATCTGTTGGAAGATAAAATAGCTTTCCATTCTTAATTCACTTTCCCAAGATGCCACTTTTTATCATATTTCTTTTCAGATTCATCTTTGTCTAAGTTCAACTATTACCCTCTCCCCAATCCACTCTGCCCTCTTTTTTCTTTCCTAGCTAACTCATCCTCTAAATCCTTGCCCAGCAGGGCCCTCGTGAAAACCTTCACCTAAAGTTCTTTGTCCCATGATCCCATGTTGCAATGAATGTCGTATTTTAAATACTCCTGTATTTTAACATTCATGTGTAATTATCATGGAGCATCAGTTCAGGGATTTAATCCATTCTACAGTTCTGGAGAAGATGGCCACATTTGAGTTTGTGTGGGAAAGATGGCCATGGTCCAGTTTGTCACCGAAAGCAAAGTTTGCAGAGAAAAACGAAATGTTACCTAATGCTTCAAGATTGTTCCAGTTGCTTTATAGTTTGGAGAATCTGAAGGAAGTGCTTTACATAAGAAATAAGGAAACAACTGCTGCCCCACCACGAGAGGGCACAGTCAGCCTCCCTGGTTATTATCGACTCGGACTCCAAGGCCTCCCTGGTCACACTACCACTTTTCTCTACTGAACATATTGTTCTCATCTGCACTTGCATTTGGGACCATTCAGAATACATATTCTCTTTAGGTGAATTGAGAGTTGGTAAGAATTACATGGCCTCCAGATTTCACCTCTAAGACAGCCACAGATATTAACAAGTTTGTCAGCGTGACTGCAGAGCATCAAACCCCAAGGGGAGGACCCGCCTCCTTAGGGAGAGGCCTTGTGGGGCTGCATGCATCCAGGAAGCCAGCCTGACCTGGGCTTGCTGGCATCAATGAAGCTGAACAAGGTCAGCAATTCCTGGACTGCTGAGAAGCTCAACATGTTGTGCCCCTTTTACCCTTTTAGATCCTACGAAGAAACCCCAAGGCCCAGTGCGTGATGTCAGGGGGAACTGGAAAGACTGAATAATGCAGAAAAGGCCAGGTCTACTTTTTTTAAATATCTCAGTAATAAGTCAGGCCAGACTTTTCTTGGAAACTCTAAAGGAAAATATTTTGTACATTTTCACATTAATGAGAATAAAGTTATAAAAGGAACTTAGAGACTGAACACACCACTGTAGGCATCCAGTGGATAACTAACAGCAAGATAAGCTTGGCTTCTGTCTTCATTTCAGTGTCAGTTTCCTCTAGTACTTGAAAGCCAGACAACTCCTCAGAACCGCACTAGACACAGTAATCAGTTAAGGAGTGTCTGTCTAAAACCTGAGAATAAAATTTGCCAGCTCTACATTTACCTAACCGGCCTTATCCCTGGTGAGACTGAGGACACCAAGACAACACTAACTAGCTCATTTTCAAGGTTAGCAGGGACATTCGATTGGCAGGTTTTAAAATGTCCATCCTCTGTCAGACACCCTGGAGTAACGGCTGAGCCTCTAGTCACTGCTCTAAACCTGCAGGACTTGGAAACCTTCGACCAGAGCATCACAGACCACCCATGACACAGAGGACCAATAACGTCCTGGGAACCAGATGCTCTCACATCGTACAGGCTCCCCAGAGTCCTTCCTAGAACCAGTTCTGAGAGAATGATCCATCACACTGCACCAGGTCTGGCCTCCTGATGGCACAGGATGTCCCTAGACCCGAGGACCCCCTCCACCGTGTCTGTTGAGCTCATTGATTGCTCGTCACTTTCCAGAGCCATTCTGGGTGGGGTGGCAGCCTTCAGAGCTGTAGCCATCTGCTGGATTGTCAAGGGGCGGAGTCTCATCTACATGAGAGAAATGAAGTGGTATTTCTGAGAACTTAAGAATCGGTTAAGTTTTATGAGCTGGATTTCATTCTTAAGGTAGGGCAACTTATTTGAGGGATGCCTAAGGGAAATTCATAAAAAAGAGAAAAAAGTTCTTTCTACAGTCTTTACATTAGAACATTACAGGCATACAAGATCTTATTATGAAAAATATCAAATAACATTAATAATAGACTTCCTGTATTTAACTCATGGGGGATGAATTTTCCTTGGCCTGCGAAGGTTCCCATTAGTCTGTGCAGGTGAAGCAATACTGAAAACATTGCCCTTTTCCAAAAGCTATTACATGGGCTCATGTGTTTTCTGTCCTAAATATATGATCAGTTCCTACTGAAGCTGCACACAGAAGAGAAGTCTGGGCAGCTAACTGCTCTCTGAGCTGTCCACATGTGTTCCTCCTCACGTTCCTCCCTCATGCAATGTTGACACTCACAACTGCAAGGGAAGTTTGAGGCCCCAAACAAAAAGGTTTTCTTTGTACAGATGGTTACTGAGCTGGCTCTGTTGAAGCTGTTGCTGCTTCCTGGGGTGACTGGGAGGAGAGGACATTACTCCTTGTCCAGAGTGAAATCCTCCTCATGCCAGCTTGTATTACACCTAGAACTTCCCTGTGCAGTACACATACAACAGTTATAAATGTGCACGTGCAGCGCCCTGGGCAATTGGCTAATTCCACCTTCATTACTGAGTCATAAGCCTCGGCACTGCGGGACCGGTATGTTTCATTCACCTCGGGGCACTCATTAACTGCAGGGAGCAAATAGCAGCAACATGGTTCCATGCGGTTAGCTTTCTTGCTAACTGATAATACTTTCAAGTTCCAGCAAAGGGCTTCTTTTGTGAGAAGCCAAAAATGACATTATTTTTTTGCATTTATCAAACCAAACCTGGGCCAATTAATATGCACTACAAAAATATTTATGTGCTATAATGTACAAAAACTACATGTATATACTCAAGCACTTTCTAAAATTCCAAGAACAGGTTTAAATTTAGTTTCTTCAATATTTTTGCTCCAAATGTCATTTTCACCACTATTTACCCTCCTTGAAATTCCATTTACTTATCCATAAAATTAAAATAATAATGATATTTGCCTTATAATAAGGTGGAAGTTGCTAAATATGGCTGACTCTGCTCACAGACAGCTTACCAGGTGCCTGACACACCACACACACTCTTGCACACCAGCGGCAGGTACGAATAGTATTGCTCCTCCTCTGTCTATTTCACAAGCCCCTCTCCATATTTCAAGACTTAGACCACACAAGTTCAAGAGCTTCTCTCCTTCCCTTATCTCGTACACTGTTATTCTTCCATTGTGCCACCATCAGAGCGTGGAATACTTTTATCTTAACTCTTCCTCCAGCCTTCACACTCTGTCTCCACTCGGAAGACTTCAGAAGCTGTGCTTCCTTCCTCCCGGAACCTTCAGCATCACCATCTTTTCAGCGGCTGGCTCTCAGTCCACGGGGACTGTGGTAGGAAACACCCAGCCGTGGCAGCAATGAGTGCTGGAAGCCATCGACAAGGAGGCCGCCAGAGCACTGGTGTTTAGTGGGGAAAGCCTCCTGCCCATTTGGCTTCCATCTCAGTAGCTGGAAGTTTTATTTTGGCAGCTGAGCACATATCAACATGAGAGCTCATGAAGCCTGCTCCCACTGGGGACCCTGGATCAGCGTGACCAGCTTGCGGCCAAGCTCCAAGCCACAGCAGCAGCCACAACTCCGATGCCAACCCTTCGTGGTCCCTCATTCATCCTCTCCCGAGGAGTCCTGCGTGGGCAGAAAGGTTCTGACCACTGATCTGTATGTAAACAACAGCAGCAAATCTTGACACTGAGAAGCTGGCATTTATGGCAAATAGAGATAAGAGGGTGAGCAACTTCTCCCATTTTAAAAAAATATGACAATTTTTCCAATAATGATGAACATAAATATGGGATTGATGTTCTTACAGTTTTTGTCATTATACAATTTGTGAAAAGATCACCATCTCCAGGAGTAGGGATTTTTATATAACATTAGGATGACTATAGTTTAAAATTATATTCCTTCCAAATTGCTAATAGAGAAAACCTAGAATATTCCCAACATAAAGAAATAACACATGTCTGAGACGATAGATAATGCCCAATATGATCTAGTCGTGACACTCTGTACACATATGGTGTAATTCCATATTGCACCCCATAAAGATGTTTAATTATTCTGTGTCTCTTTTTAAAATATAAATGAAAAGGCTTTTTTAAAAAGAATATGCTATTTTATACATCCGTAACTCAGTTTCTCTTATACAAAAGCCTGTTTTCATTTGTAACATTTTTTACCAGGAATCTTTGAACTTGATCTTCATTCAAAAATTCTCTTAAGCTACTAAATTTTGAAATATATGCATCAACTCTATGTGTCTCAAAAGGATTTTTCCATTTACCAAGGATGATTATCAAAATGCTTTGCTTTTACATTCAGACTTCAGTGTTCTCCTAAAAACTTTTAAGATTATTTGGCATGGGCCAGGGATTTAGCTCAGTGGTTCTGGCACCTGTCTTGCAAGTGCAAGGACCTGGTTTGATTCCCTGGTTAACCACATACAATACTGGGTGTGAAGACTCACATCCAGCAGCAATCAGCAGCACATACCACAGTGCTGGGCGTGGTGGCTCATGCATGTAATCCCAGCACTCAGGAGAGGCAGGAGGATTTCTGTGATGTGAGTTTGAGGCTGAGCTCAGGGCCAGCCTGAACTACCAAAAAAGACCCTGTCTCAAAAAAAAAAAGATGATTTGACAATAAGCAATGAAACTATTCATTCTTTGACACAAGAGCCTAAACACAATTTGGAAATCTTCCTATTAATGTATACCTGGTTCTCAAAGCCTAAGTTTTCCTTGTGCCTTGTTTCCATTCTTTTTCCTTCAATCATTTCCAAAATGACTTCATTACAGAGGCATAAGTTATATATAGCATTCAATACAAGCAGATGTGTGTGTGTGTACATGTGTGTGTGCATGTGTGTGTACATGTGTGCACATGTGTGCTTTGTGTGCGTGTGTGTGTGTGTCTGTTTTCCATGGAGGTAGAACAGAGCCACCACTTATGCAAAAATGCTTTACCATTATCCGGGTATTTTTTATGATCCTCCACTCTACATGTAAAAATGTACTAAGTTGGAAATTTCGGGTGATTTTCCTTTATTCTTGCAAAGACAAATTGAATGGCTTATTACCTTTGATATCTAATATACTGTTTTATTATAAATAATAGATCTTCTTAGAGAAAGAAATGGCTGTCATAGAAGTTTCTCAGTGAGCTCCCATTTCCTTGTAGTTTTAGTTTCACATTTATGTTGGATTTGATTGTTCTTTTATGGTGATTTGCTGTATTACAGTGTAATACACTTACCTCAATAAAAATCATTTTCAGAAAATCAAGGATGTAAGTAATTTAAGATAAATATAAGTCGAATTCTCTATTTAAACTCAAATTTTAATTATTGGAAGAAGTAAGAGCTGAGACACACACAGAAGCACATACTCTGAAAATCTACCTTAACTAGGTTCACAGAATATTAAATATTTCTGACACAGCTTTTTCCTCTGTGTATTAATGCTTTACAATCACTGGTGTCTCCTCACAGCTCCAAAACACTCATTCTTTATACATTCCCTGAGCTTAAACTGATTGATTCTATCTCAACTTCACATACCACTTGCTTTAAATCTCCAAAGCTTATTTTAAGCTATCATGACTCATCTCCAATCAAGTCATCTATATTTAATGACTTGGTTTTACAGTTCTGAAAAAAGTACTTCTCTTTTTTCAGGATGCTTTCTGTTAAGTTCCACCAAATGCTATACAAAAGAGGGAAATCTGCACCTTGCTCTCTGTCTGCACTTTGCGTCAGCCTCACTCCCACAGAGGCGCTGACCGAGGCGTCTGCAGCTATCCTTGTCTCTAGGAATTTGGTCCTTCAAGAATCAACATCACTTTCTTCCACCACCTTGTCATGAAAGGATCCGTGAGGTCTGAGAGGATCCCAGAGATATGAGCCCCAACCTTTCTGAGGTTCAACCTCTCATCTCCCCAAGTGCCAAAAGCAGCAAAATAGCTTCCCCTTCAGAGTTGGGGGCTAACCTCTGCCAGCTCTTTCCTCTGAACTCCTGTTATGCCTTGCAGGTAGGATGGCACCTTCTGCTTACAAGGAATCTCATCTGCATTGTTTCTAAACTCTTCTCAACTCCCACTTCGGCCCTTTGTGCTTCAAGACTTAGGAATGTGACCCTGTAGAACCCGAATATTCTAATTTGATCTTTCAACCCCAACACCACTATATGCAGTTTAAAATGCTAAGCCTTTCCCACTGCCATACATGCTATGGCTTCTTAATTACTAACTAGACTCTGATACTAAGCAGATTTGGATACATTTGTATCAAATGTAATCCCAAAAAAGTAAACCTCAAAAATGAGATCCATAGTCTGGCTTCATTGAATCCTTGTTCCTACACCATGTTATAAACTTCTTGCCAATGGAAAATTAGAATCCAATAATTCTAAGCATGCTGTATTATGATTAATTAAATTGCCACCTAGGATTGATTGTGATAAAGTATCCAAAGACACTTCAGGAGAAAATGCCTATTCTTGATGCAAATGTGGTAAAATGTCTTCCTACATAAAGAATCTTCTGTTTTACTGAAAATCACACTCAAAGTTCAATTGTGTGAGTTGTAGAATTAAAAACTGGGATTTACATACTCTCAAGGCTTGATAGCCCCAGGATTAGAAAAAAAAGAGGATGTTAGCATGTACCGAGCTCACATTTATTTGTTTTTAATACTTCTATATTTGCTGGTCACAAAACTCAGAGTAAGCATGATCACTGTGTGATGACCAGATTGCACTTTCCAGAAAAACGACCCTATCCTGAGGTGTCTGCTTGTAGACAGAGGTTAGAAGACATAATGTGTCTTGATACAGAGGCGTGACAGTTGATTAAACAAGAAGAGATCTTCCAAGACACCTTCAGAAGCAGCTAGAAAGCCCATCTCACTTGACTGGAGAGAGAAAGTAGGACATCTGTGAGAGTTGCTGGCAATGTTTTGGATGAGGAAACATTCATGCATCTACAGCAGCTTCTATGCAGTCCGCAGTGCTTGTTTATTTCCTTTTGTCAGGCCTTCTTACTTTCATTGGCTCACTGATCCAGGGATTAGGCTCAGTAACCATGTTCATCACCATGGTTATGCAGGATTATTTATCACCTGTTTCAAGAGCAGATACTATTCCCTAAATGAGCTAATTGTGTATTCCTGCAAGTCACCACGTTGGTGGATCTTGGCATCATTCCTTAGTCTCCCTAAAACACTTTCCTCATTATCTCCTGATGACAGATCTTAAGAAAATGTCTCAATGAAAGACATTTATCAAATCAAATATTTATCCGATAGCTACTCAAGGCACCTTTCTGTAGTACCTCACTTGGTATTACATGTGGTGATACTCCCCCCACCCCCAGATGTGCGTATCTTTTCTGCCAAAATCAAGAGGAAGTACAAGCTGGTCAAGTGCATTTCTCTTCCATAATCACCATGTCCTGCAGCCCATCCCCCTTGTTCATTATGTCCTATCACCAAGAACAAACCACAGAACAGCCACAGAGCAACAATTAGCATTTCTTCCTTACAGATGAGGTCTTAGTCACTTGTCACTGAGACACAAGACCAGACATTCACAACTAAAATGAGGGAAGGTTTCTTTTGGCTGATATTTTCAGCCTATGATTGGCAGGCTTCGAGGCAGAAGACACACAAGGCAGAGGGGCACCGGGGAGGGAAAGCTGCTTATGTCATGGTGGCCAGGAAGCAAGGACAGGATGGAGCCAGGAGGGAGAGGTACCCTTGCAGGTCATGTCCCCCCCCAAGGACCAGCCTTCTGCTACCTGTCCTGTTTCCTAATGGCAAATCAGCTATAGCAACCCCATGGTCCAGTCCTCTTCCAAAAGCCCTGCCTGTAGGCCACTGAGTTGTTAGGGGACATTCTCAGTAGGAACCATAACAGGTTGGTACATTCAGCCTACTAAAACCTACGTGATGAGCCAAATGTCAGATAGCTAGTAAGTAGCAGTCCTGGAATATTACCCCAGGATGATCAGACTCCAACCCCACAGCTCTTTCCAGGGCATCACAACTACCAGTCTCCACTAGGAAAACAGTCTCATGCCTGTGTCTTAGGAATTTTTCCTGCAAATATAATTTCCCTGGACCTGTAACATAGTTGGCGTGGGAACAGTAGCTGTGATGACCCTGCAGAGATGGGTAAGAGGAAGTGAAAGTTGAACAGAGAGGCCGTAAAGAATTTTAGGCTGGAGAGCAGCATTACCAGGTTTGCTTTTGAGGAGGTAACCAGAGATAGGTGGGCTACAGCACAGTTAGGAGGAAAAAAAAAGAACACAAGAACCAAACTTGGGGCAGTGGCAGTAACTTAGAAAGAAAGCTTTGTATTCAAGAGATGCTGAAGTACAAGCAGCTAAATTTTTATGGCTGTTTCAAAAGCAGGGGAGTAAAAAAGAGGGTGATATTAAGAGCAACTCTCTGTTTTGATTATGGATGTTGTGAAACATGACAGAAAAACAACAACACTAAAAAGGAATAAAGTGAGCAAAATAGGATTACTAAGGACAAAAGAATTTCTGTTTTGGACACATTAAATTTGAAGCATCTGTTTTCATGTGCTTTTTCCATAACAGTCTTTGAGTTTCTCTAAGGAAAAATGTTTTATTCGTATTTGTATATTTTTCTTGGTCACTAAGTACTTTGAGGGGGTGGTACCAGCTTAAGCTCGTGGATCAACTGAGTGACAATAATTGCAAATGTATTTACTCTCAAATTCTACAATGTGGGTTAAAGTCGTTAAAGTCTTTAGTTACTAATCCCCCTGTTTAGCTCTAACAATGTCCTACATCAGAAGCTTTGTAACTCTAGAAGATAAGAATAATATTCTGTATCAAATTAATTTTGAGTAGCATTTTAATATCTTTATGATAGTAGGAAAATTCTATGAAATTTATAAAGAACTCTCAAATAAAAATGTTGAATTCTGATATTTAATATACAATGGCATGCAAGATGTCTTTATAAAATTGACTGAATTGATTCAATAAATATCCATGATAGAAAAGAAGACATGAAAAATTTCAAAGTATACAATTTCTAGGTAAATGTTTTGACCAAATGAGAAAGTACAATCCATAAGCAAGATGTTCCAGATGCTGGATATACAGACTGGTTATTCATATGGCCCCCACAGGGAGGGTTAGAATTCTATGCCTGAGCAGTCTTGAATACACTTTGAAATGTGGAATAAAACAAAATACATGAATTTTTTAAAGAGGGTTAAAATGAAGCATCATGAGCATACAGAAACAGAGCTGAGATAGGTTAGTTCTTTCAGCTCTATGGGTATTCTCTGGACAAGAGACAAAGAGTAGGCGCTCTCCTAGGTCCTGAAACAGGGAGCTCAGTCTCTGCTCTGGTATCGACACTCCCTAACTCTCTCAAAATCAAACAAAAATATTAAACAACCGAACAAATGAAGCTAGGATCTATTTCTTTTTGTTACTCACTGGCTGTAGAGGGCTGTTGTTTTGTCGACATTGTACCTATCATTCTGATTGAAGATATTTAATTTTCCTATACACAATTTCCTTTCCTCAAATCACTACATTCACTGTTAAAAAAGAGCCAAATAACCCAACACTGTCTATTAGAGATGCCTGTGTGAAACAAGCTGTTCAAACCAGAGCATCTAATTCTGTTTTACCGTTAGTTTGTCCTTGATGGGCATTTGATCCAAGCAGAGGAGGGTTAACCATGTGTAGGTACATACTCATATTTGACCTGTGGCAAAAAAAAAAAAAAAATCAGGCACCTGTTTTTCTTGGGGTTCCAACTAGCTTGGATTCAAGCCTGGACCTTTCTATAAACATTTTTCCGTCATAAGGAATCTACCATCTTGAAAACAGATCAGTACAAAAGAAAGTAAGGCTAGGAAACACAGAGAATGGGATTATTAAGGACATATTTTTTCTAGTATGTCTGGAGCCAGAACTACCTACTCCAATTTTCAAGATGTAAACCAATGAATTGTTTAGACCTTTGATTTTTATTTCTGGGTGTTTTTGCTGGTTGGACATTGCAGCCTTATTTTATTTATTCTACTTAAAAGATTCCTGATGAGTTTTCCCATCGATGTGGCTCCCTATGTTTTTCAGCTCTCTGAAAAGAGCTGTCTTCTCCAATAAGGTTCATTTTCCTGACCAGCCCAAAGTGCAGTCCTTTGACGCTGACTATCCAGAGTAGAGTTGTGATACCATGGTGGTCACGTGGTGCTGGGAGCTGTCTTCCTGATGCCAGACCCTCTCCAGAGCTCTGGAAAACACTGACTTCCTGTGAACAGCCACTGAAACTCTAGCTCTAGCTCATCAGCTTAAAATTCTAAAGACTTTCTGCCTCCATCCTCCACCTCTGTTTTCCTACACAACATTCATAGTATTCTTATTTAATTTTTTGGTTGTGAACACAAATGAAAAAGAAAAAAACTAGTTTAACCTATTGAAAATTAAAGTATTAAAAAAAATAAGGGAAAAGACTCCCCTTTCACCTTTTTCTCAGAATACTTATTAGATTACTTTTAAGTTCTTTCTCTCTCTTTGAAATGTCTATCATGTGCCACTTAAAATAGGGACACATTTTGAGTCCTATAATTAGATAATGAAGCCATGCTTATCTTAGGACCAGTGATGCAGTGGGTATTATGTGTTTGAATATGTAGATAGTTAGGGGATTTTTCTGTCTTTCTGGTATCATAGTGAATTACCTGTGATGTACTTCATACCTGGTTTAACATTTATTCACTATCAAAATAAGAAGAACTTTTTCAAAAATGTAATACTTTTTCACCCAAAATTTTTCGCAAAAAGTCTAGTCATTCTGGAAGGATGGCTACAGGGAGTGCTCACAGTACATGATGCAATTTTCTGTCATTGTTTGACTTCCTAACTTCCCTTTCCTTTATCTTCCTTATCCACATCTCACTGTTTTCTACTTTCTCATCCACTTCAGCTGTACTCTGGGAGAAAGCAGATCCCTCTTACCTGCCTCTTGACCTCATAGGCATCTCTTGTTGGTTGGGCACTGATAGTCATAAGGAACACACTGAAAGGCTTCTTCACAGTCAGTCCAGTGTCCTCTCTAAGACAGAGTTTTGTGAACGCAGTTGTCTCTACCTCCTTGTGCTATTATGTGTGTGTACCATTTTCCTAATTTGGAGAAGCTTTGCAAACCCATAGATTCAGTGTAATGGGGACAGGAATGGTGGATAAATACATTTAGATTTATAAACTGATTCCAATGTATATAAAGTGCCAGACCACAAAACGCTAATCAGAGTCTGCTAATCTTATAATTCCTCCTCTATTTGGTTTGGCCCTTGCTGATCTTCTTAGTGTGGCAAAGATAATGACCCCTGATGCAAAAGTCAGCAATGCTCCACGAATCACAGAGAAGACTATACTCTATAAACCAACAGATCTCCTTTTCATATGAGCTATGGCTCCTGCATGGGAGACCCCTTTGTTAACCCTAATAAGTCTCCCTTCCAAGCATGGATTATATTGATACACTTGTTTCAACTTAACACATCTTTGATCTTTGCTAAAAGTTGCAACTCACATGTCTGAATAGGGACATAAAAATGGACAAAATGAGAATTTTTAGAAGCCAAGCTAGAAAGAGAAGTTGAGAAGATAATTCCTTGGTAGAAAATATTTTTATAATTTCTCAAAACAACAACAATAACACCATGTAGCACTCGCCTAGCCCCGCCATGAAGAAGAGTAAGCATACTTGAATTATGACTAATGCCAGTGCCCACAGGAGCTGCTAATAACACTTGTTGTTTCAGTACATTAAATATGCTAGAGTTAGTTTCATCTAAAATCCAAAACTTTAGTCTATAGTATTCATTTGGTGTAAAAGTGACTTTCACACTCAAAACCAAAAGACTAAGAAAGCCAAAGGGAACTGTATGTGGGACTGATAAAATTACCTGCTTTGACTCAGTCAAATACCATCAACTAATTTTATGTCATTTCCACAAAAGAGATAACATTAATAATGCATTAATATATATTTTAAGTGAGTGTTGGTGTCCCATAAAAAGGAAAATAAATACAAGTTTAAAATCATAACACTGGTTTTGGGAAAATATATTAGAATTAATATAAACTATATGAATATTCCTTGAAATATTAAAAGTGAACAGTGGTATTTTTATAAGAAAGAAATGTGTGTATAGTCATCAAAGAGACCTATTTAGCAAATTTTGATACATCTGCATTAGGATAATACTATTTTATAAAAATGAAAAATCCTCACAATAGGGAACTAACCAACAATGTCCCTAAACTTGACATACCTGATAATCAACCAAAGGGAATTATAATCATATAATTTAGAAATGGGACATAAATAAAAAATAGTCTGATAAATTATTTTTAATTATCTTTATTGGTACATTATGAATGCACATGATAATTGCATTCAATATTAAGAATTTTTACCAGAATATGACATGACTTGATTCTCATTTTTTTCCCTTTCCCCCCTGCCCTGCATCCCCCTGCCCCCTATATACACAATCTTTGTTTTCTTTTTTCTTTATTATTACCACATTCATTTTCCCCTGGTTAAAATATCATGTTTTTTCTTTGATATGAGAATATGAAGTTGTAAATGAGTTGTAGTATGTTTAGTTGATATTAAGAAGTAGTAAGCTGATAAATTAAAATACATTTCTTCTGAAGAATAGAAAGTGAACTTAGAAGCAGTGCTTAAGGATTGTGTTCTGTAAAATAACTGGAAGTGAGAGATGATGAAGTCAACAACCATGGTGCCTCCTTCCTTGAAGGAAAAGTCTCCCAGTGTGGGGCTGGGTCCACATGTGTCTCCCAGCTCATGGTTCTGCCCCCAAGTTTGAAATTCTACAGCACGTTTGAAGTATTACAGTGGGGGGGGGGGGCATAGTTAGTTTTGTTACGACTTGTCTCCAGACATCTAAATTTGTGGGTTTTCCCAGGAGGAAACATTACTGGGAGGAAATTCAGTTTCAAATCTTTAATCATGGTCATCCAGACTACGGATGAGAGAGTCCAAGAAAATGTGGACAGAAATAACCTGTAAGATGGACAGCATTTCTACTGCACCTGTTATTACACTTGCCTTCCACTCACACGCTCCACTCTGTCGGGAGAGGGGGAGTTCAGTCCTCACTCGAGAAGCAATTGTCAACACATCCTCATCTCTTGGTCACCGAAGTCCCTCTCCTGATGTACTCTTGGTTGAATCATCTAATGAAATGGAACCTGTTGCTGTTCAAATCATCCTATTCCACGTGTGGCTCGATCTAGTCCTTACAAAATCTTTCTTTCTGCTGAGTCATGTAAGAGGAAAAATCAGTTATCAGACTTCTGTGTAGAGAAAATGTTAGTTGAAGAGAAAATCGAGCTCTGAGATCCACTTGCAGTGGCTGCACTGTGTCACCACCTGGGTTTACAGAGCACCTGGCACACAGACGCAAAATCACTTCTTAGTCTAATCCACGTACAACATTGTGAAGTATTACTGTTCTTTTGGCCAAATGATGGATGATTAATGCAATATGGTGGCTCTGTAGCAGTTTCTGAAGGTGGCTAGCCATTAGCTCTGGGCAGGAATGCTGACATGGAGTTAAAGTTGTCTATCAGTTTCCAGCTCCCATGCCCGCTGCAAGGTGTTTGCATCCTCCTGTCTTTTCCTCAGGACAGAAGATTCCATTAGATTTTCCATTATGTCACCTCCAAAAGGTGAAAGGCTATTATCCCACCTCAAAGTGATCTTAACTCTACCTTGAGTCATCCCCAGAAATATTCCCTTAGCAGTGAATAGTGCCACTAATCTGCTGTGCAATTTAACCAGCTTTGCAAACCATAAAGCAAACTTCCTGGAGAGGCCGCTGGAGCTGAAGAACACATTGGCCACAAAGCTCTGCTCGCAGCTCACAGAAACAACTTTTAAGTGGTTTGATGAAGACAGCAACTTGTTAACCTTCCTTTTAAACTATGGATGTGCAAAAATATCCCCGCTAAGCTTCCTCATTTCACTCTTTTCCAATTCTATAAGTATAATCTTCCATGGCTATTTTATGAGCATAGAATCTCAGGGCTTCAACTAGAAAACATTCTACCTATGCTCCAAACACAAGATTTCTCCCCTGTTCTTCCAGCCACAAGAATGTTCTTCCCCACAGGGGCCTTAAACATGATGATTATGCACATAGAAATTTAAATATATATAAATTTAAATATATATTATAATATTATATATAAATATATATAAGTACATATATATGTGTATATATACAAGTATATATATGAATATATATGTATATATATAAATATATATATACATATATATATTAAATGACAGCAAAACTTCCAAGCAAAGCTGCAAAAATAAAGCAACATTTAGAAACAATTCTGATCATATATCTGCGGTTTATGTATTCTTTCTTTACCCCAATAAAACTGAGATTAAACAAGCTTTGTCCCTGAAGGAAAGCTAAGTCAAGCTCTCTGGAAATGAGTACTGCTGAAGACCAGGCCGGCTGCCCGCTGCCCCACCAGTGGTGAAAGGGGCCGCTCAGCACCAGCAGCCCGCAGAGTTCCAGGCGGTGCCGGAGCTGCTTAGAGCACAGAGCCTGCTGAGCCGCCACTTCCGGGTTCTGAGCCTTGGCCAGCGACACTCAGCTGCTCCTTCTTCAAGTCTTTATGAAGATGAAAGTTGTAATCAACACCAGAGAATAGCAAAATGGTCTCACCCGCTCATTTAACACTCACTGTTCTGAAGGCATTCTGATATCTCTAGATCATCACACCAATATCTGCCAGTTTATTTCTCTTTTGTCACCACTTCCTACACACCACAGTCTGACATGTTTTCCTTTAGAGAGCTTCTCTTTCACCATAGAACTTTCCCATTCTCAGTTCAGACCCCCAGGATGATAATCTCCACCTGGTGTGCACATCCACACACTCACCCCACTGCTGAGGTGCTGGCAGTTTGTACTTCAATACTTATTCTTTTCCTAGAAGTGTTGGCATACTTCACTGGGTTCAAGACTACACTTGCCTTGCTCTACTTCCCTTTAAGTTACTTCAGCTATTCAGACTTCAGGGGAAAAAATCTCTTCTCCTGTACTAATACATTGTTTAAAAATTTTCATGTCTAGTGGACCTGTGACACTTGAAACATAGAACAATTTTCTAATTTTTTTGCAGATCTTGAAGTGGCATCATGTGTAGTATCTCCACATTTTTAACCAGCCTGTGCTCGCTTAAATATCTGAGTGGTTTATGTGTCTACCATAAGGAATGTGGTTAAAGGTTTAATCTCTTTATCAGACAGCATGCACTGTAATGTACAACATTTTATTGTATCATTTGAGTCTTTTGAGCCTTTATCTGTACACTGTTATGTGCAGTTCTCAGTCCTTCAGGAAAGCTTTCATTAGGTAAGTGAATTTTTAAATTTTTAAATTTATATTGTATATTGTACATTTTATATATTGTATATTGTATCCAAATATTTGTAGTCTAAATACAAATATTTGAAATTGTAGCAAGTTAAAGAAGACAGAAGCCATTACCAGTGAAGACTATCTTACTTAGAGGCTGCAGGCAGACATATTGGTTGCAGGGAGATATAGGGGACAGTTACAAGTTCCGGGCTGGTCACCAATGTGGCCTTACCTACTTAGTAGTGCAGAGACTACTGCCACTTGAAGGCCATCAGATGCCCCGGGTCCTGCAGATCCAAACAAAAGTCCCTGATTTAGAAGTCTTATGATTCATGTATTTTTAGTTCTTCTTCCCAGGAATAACTAATTCTATAGCTAATTACTAGAATATAAAAGGCTATTCTTCCCTAGAGAACCAGGGGAAGGAGAAGAGGAATTTCCTCCCAGGAGGACCTGGGAGGTGACAATGGCTAATGAACAGTGTTTAACCCATTAGATGACATCATCTATAGCAGAACCTCAGGGAGACTAAGAAAGCATCACCCAGTAGTGTAACTACCAAGGTTTTGCCTAGTGACACTGACAGCTCTGTGAATTCCCATCAGCATAAGGAAGAAGCAGGAAAATAGTAGATGTCTAATAAACACATGCTCAATTGATTGATCTGGATCTCCCACCACCACCACTAATACCTGCTGCTCTCAAACAGCCATGTTAACAGTAAAGAACACTCTTTCTAACCGAACACTGTAGAGCTTAGAACTTTAATTACTGTTCCAGAGGTGGACTGAGTTCTCTGCCGCTTAGCCTCTCTGGGACTGTGAGTCGCAGACAATCTAAAATGAGACAATAAACTTCATTGTGTATCTGCAGTCTGGATGGTGGTTTCCTATACACACTTGTTGCGAACAGCTACACGTGTCTGGACACATTCCTTATTGGAAGGGCTAGGGAAAGACAAGATAAAGGAAAGAACAACAACAAAAGCTCTGCGGTGCTCATCAGCCCCTTCATAAAACATAACGTGTTGGTGTTCGGCTGTGAAAACCTCCCTCTTTTGCAGGTTCACCCCACACAGAAGACCCACATTTCAGCTTTCTTGGAGTTAATAGACTCTTCTCAGGTGATGCCGGAGTGGGTGGGTGCAACATTCTGCTATTTTCACAAAACTGTTGCCCTAATGAGATAATATACTTATTTATTAAAACAATAAACAAACATAAAAAATAGGTAACAGGCAGATTTCTTTGCCCAAAGTGTCAGCTTTAATTGAGAAATTAATTAAATGATCCATCTGCCTCCAGTCATCTCTCCTTTTATTTTCTTTTGCACCTATGGTCTTCAAGAATAGTCAGCATTACTTCAACTAATTGCTTACTAAAAACCCTCTATATAGAAATTGATCGGCCTATAATACAACTTTGCCAGAATTTAACACACCATGGCTCCCTGATATGCTTAAATCTAATGACTATAACTGCCCATTTTAACTTGCTAACCATTTTTGTGTTGTTGTGTCAATAGTAATAAGATCTCTTTATTAGAATCCTGTGAGCAGTGATGGGAGTAATAAATACAACAGGAGAGAAATGACCAAACCTGTATTTCAGGGGTGATTTCAAGATAGGGCAGGTGGAGAGGAAGGAGTTATTATATCACAAAAATAAGTCTCCCTGCTAATGTCATTCAGAGGTGAAGGCTACTGTAACCAACAGACATGAGACCCATTTAAAAGTTTAACAATAATTGGGCCGGGGAGTTAGCTCAGTGGTTCTGGCACCTGTCTTGCAAGCTCAAGGGCCCAGGTTCGATTCCCCGGTAACCACATACCATACTGGGTGTGGAGACTCACCCCATCAGCAACCAGTATCACATACCGCAGTGCCGGGTGTGGCGGCTCATGCCTGTAACCCCAGCACTCGGGAGGCAGAGGCAGGAGGATTGCTGTGATGTGAGTTGGAGGCTGAACTCAGGGCCAGCCTGAACCACAAGGAGAGACCCTGTCTAAAAAAACCTAAAAAAAAAAAAAGAAGTTTAACAATAATTGGGCCAGGGAGTTAGCTCCGTGGTTCTGGCACCTGTCTTGCAAGCTCAAGGGCCCAGGTTCGATTCCCCGGTAACCACATACCATACTGGGCATGGAGACTCACCCCAGCAGCAACCAGTATCACATACCACAGTGCCGGGCGTGGCGGCTCATGCCTGTAACCCCAGCACTCGGGAGGCAGAGGCAGGAGGATTGCTGTGATGTGAGCTGGAGGCTGAGCTCAGGGCCAGCCTGAACCACAAGGAGAGACCCTGTCTAAAAAAACCTAAAAAAAAAAAAAAGTTTAACAATAATTGTATCAGTTTATTTCCCTAATACAATATAATGAAAATCATGCAGCATAAGCTACTATGGAGAAAAGCTATGATCATCTGTGACTCTCAACCATTTTATTTTTATTCCCTCTTCATCCTGGAGCCTTCGGGTTTGTTTTTAACTTCTTGGCCCATCCATATAGAAGTTTTTTAAATGTTTTAAAATGTTTGGAGGCAGAGAGAGGATCTAATTACCCATTTAAATGTTCTAATTGGCCAAATGCCACCCAGACCCTCTGGATACCAGGGTTTGCCCGACGGCACCACTGAGCCCCCTTCTCCTTTGCAGCTTCACTCCTACCACCCCTGAGAAAATGTAGGGAACTGAGCATTGCATCTCCAAGCCATCTCTGAGCTTTTGCTCTTCGAGATTTTTGCCAGGTGAAGGGGACATTGTAAGCAGTCAAGGTGTGGATGTCCAGATGTTACATAAGGGACACTGAAACCTGAGAAAGCTAATGCTGTCCTCAGAACCTGCTGTCCTCCACATTTTCTCAGCCAGCCAGTCACACAGTGGGATGAAGTAAGCTAATATGTCCAGCCTGATGGATAAACTCCCTTCCCACAGGAACTGGGGGTGGGAGGGAGCACTGCTGGGTGTGACAGTCCAGCCAGCCTTCCCTGTCCTTCTGAATCCCTCCTGTTGGCTGGGTGCCCATCCCTCACCCCTGCACCCTCAGCAGTGCAGCGGTGGGGTGTGCTTGCTTCACAGACTTGCCACATGAAGTGGCACTGTTGAACTCAAATGTGCTTCTCAGGGATGACCCTTGTTACTTGTGGTTAACCCTCTCCTTCCTTGTTAGAAGCCACTCATAAGTCCAAATAAATCCTATGTCACACAAGCCATGTCCCAATCTTTTCTTCTCTCTCAGCTGGGCTGTAGACAAGGTACTCACCAATAACAGAGGCAGAATGAAACTGATCTTTAGATTTGACACACAAGAAAGGTAAGAGTTTCTGCTTTATTTTGCCTCCTCTCTGTAAGGACATTGTAGTTTCACTATCATCATCACAATATTGTATAAATATTATCCTCTGCCTTGTTTTGCAACCCACTTTTTTTTTTAGGTTTTTTGAGACAGGGTCTCATTTTGTGGTTCAGGCTGGCCCTGAGCTCAGCCTCCAATTCACATCACAGCAATCCTCCTGCCTCTGCCTCCCAAGTGCTGGGATTACAGGCGTGAGCCACCATGCCCGGCACTGTGTGGTATGTGATACTGATTGCTTCTGGGGTGAGTCTCCACATTCAGTATGATATGTGATTACCAGGGATCAAACCTGGGTCCTTGCACTTGTAAGACAGGTGCTGGAACCACGGAGCTAACTCCCCGGCCCCTTTACAACCCACTTTAACCCCAGCCAATCAAACAGACTGCATTCAAATCTCTAAGTCAATGTCCCCTTCTATGACAACTCAGTATAAACCTCGGCTCAAATGCTTTCCAAGATTCTTGGTGGCCTGCCAAGTAAACCTCAAAGTTACCAGCTCTTACAGTCCATTATGATGATGCCTAATCTTAACTTCCAATTCCTATTCCTGCAGCCCTTCAGGGGACTCCACACCAAAGTTAAGTTGAACACCCTCTTTTTCTCATGCCCACATCTCCCTGCATTTGCTGCTGGGTGGTGCTGTTACGTGCTGTTAGGTGTCAGGTGTTAGAACACCCCAGGTTAAAGTGATCAGGAATACTGGATTCATAAACAGATTACTGGGCTTCAAACTCATGCATGCACCATTTCATGGCGCCTGAAGAAGTCTGTGCCCATCTCCCTATCTGTTCAAGGAAATATTAATACTTTCTTCACAAGATGATGTAGAGCAAAGAAATTAAAGAATTAATAAAGTACTTTTAAAAGGTAAGCTTGACACGTTTCTAACTAAATGGATACTCCTCAGTGGACTAAGTCAGACGCACATGTTTAAATAACCACACTGTTTCTCTGGTGTGAGAAACCAAAAGTGGATTAAATAAGGGTCAAAATGTGTAATAGCTATTGTGAAATGACTAGAAATATTCAGATCAGAAGGGAAATGAGGGAAGGGTGTGAGAGTAAAGAAAAAGGAGACAGGAAATAAAAAAATAGAAAGAAAAATGAAAATGAGGCTGTTGTAAATAAGGAGAAGAGGAATTGAAGGGACAGGAGGAGAATGGGGGGACAGCAAGCTGTACCATGTATGAATATAAATCCTATACAAATTTTATCATTATGTGTATCTAAAAAGTACCAATAAGAATTTTAAAATGCAGAGTAAATATATATGGTACCTTTCATAGCACCTGGACTCTCAGTAAGTACTCAATAAATATCTTTCATCAAGCACCTCTCTGAGCGCTGCCTGTCTCTGAAATCCAGGGCATCTGTCTCCTTCAGAGATTTCCCTGATGCTTTCACTGAGATAAGAGCATCTTTGCTTTTGAATCCATTCTTCACCTGAATGCTTTTCCACGAAAGTTACTTTCTATGCAGTTTGTAATGAAAATACACTTTTCCTCCCCTCTTAGACTTCCTAAGAAAGATATTTCCTTCACATCAGATAGAGTTCTCAGCACTTAGCAAATACTCTAACAAACATTTAATGAATTAATTCATTTCAATGACACAACGAGTGATATAAAACACCTATCCATCAATTTAAAGGTCTAGTCCGTTAAATTGAAAGGAAAAACAGGGAGGATTCCATTTTCCATGTGGACAGTGGGGCTTCAGTTCACAAATGCTTTGGTTTGTGAACAGTGCTTCCAAAGCAGAAATGGTTGTCAAACTCTACAACAGGTGATGCACTGGCCACAGCCATCTTTTCCAGAACCATGAAATGAATTAAGTTCGTGAACGGAGATACCATTTTACATGTAGGAAACACAGCTCAACAAAAAACCATGATAATGAACTTCCATTTCACTCTCACCTGGCAATCAGGATGGGTTCTACTGCAAGCTTCATTTTTTAATAGTAGGGAAATGTTAAATGGCAGATGACATAAAGCTTACTGTCATTTTGTTTCATGACATGACTGTTATTTACAGTTGTATGTCATGTTTATGAAAACGTTTTGACAATCCAGAAAAGGCAAAGCTCTAACAAAAGAAGCAAGTTTTTTCATGTGAACACATGGCTCTCCCAGCCCCTTATTTGCTTCTAGATTTAAGAATCCATCCAGAGCACATATAGAAGCTGGAGTAGTTTGTAAATTTGTTTAATCCAAAGTCTATGGAAGTTAATTTGTTCTTTTTGGCAACCATCTCTGTGCTTTCAATGGAAACACTGGTGGTGGGGAGGGGAGGGCCTCGCCGAGCAGTGGGGCTCACAGTCCAGAGACAGAGTGAGGAAAATGAGAATAAACTATGATGTGCTCTTACAGATGATGATCTGCAGAGCATTTTGCCCCTCTGTTCACTTCTGCCTCCTGAATCCCATGCAAATTTGTCTCGTGGCCAAGCCTTACCCAGAAGCACTCAGGGATGTGACTTTTGAAAGTGTGGTGTTAGTTTCAGTTGCTGTGGTGTTAGTTTCAATTGCTGTGGTGTTAGTTTTCAATTGCTGTGGTGTTAGTTTCAATTTGCTGTGATATAGCTTCTCAAGAACTAGTGGGAGAATCTCAATTTTCCCCTAAGGAAGCACCTGCAGCACTTAGTCTGTGTTGTACTAGGGCACACCTCCTGCACCCCAGCTCTAGGGACAGTCCTGGACTCCCCTCAACATGATCAAGGCTTCCCAGCACATTCTCCTACTCATGGTGACTAGAACACAGAGGGGCCAGGCAAAGCCAATTGAGCTCAAACTTGAATTTTTGTTTGAGTGGCCTTAATGAATACTGGAGCAAAATTACAATATACTTTAGCATCCCCTTAAATTTAAGTAAAGTATCCCCTCTAATCTAAGAAGAGTTCTTGAACACAAAGTAAATAAAATTTACTTTATTATCTTACCTGAATTTCTCAATGTCATTGCCCTAAAATAAGCCATAGTGTACGTGGGTGCTCTGTCTCGATGATTTCTAAATTAAATTTAAATTAATCCTTGGCATTTACAAATTGGCTTAATGAAATGAGATGCTGTGGATTAGTTCTCCACAGCTAAAACAATTAGTATGGCCCAATCTAAATTTTAAAAAGAATTTCAAAGAACTGGAACCTATCAGAAAGTCTCATGTAGAAGGCAGAATTATTTCCATTTCTTCTCTTTAAACAGCCAGATTTGGCCTGTTGTTAAGCTTAGAATGAGCACACCTCATTCTGCAGATTATCGCAATTCTACTGCTGTAGTTACACCCACTAAGGCCTGTATGCATGTGTCATTGGAATTGCTAACAGCATCCAGTCGACAAACTTTTGCCATCACAGATTGAGCTAGTGTGTCTATCAGTGCCTATCTCAAATTTTCCTGCCAGTCTGTATTCATCAGGTGAACGTGGTTCATCTTTTTCTATCTGTGAAGCCTCCTAGAAACTTACTATCACAAATAGTCTTTGCAAACAAGACCTGAAGCCCACACATCCCTTTGTAAAGAAAATGTGGGCAGCACGATGCTGACAACATCTCCCTCTGAGCCGATGCATTGGACAACTTCAGTCTAGTGGATAAATGGTCACAAGAGAGCACAAAGAGTATATGTCATCACTCCACAAAGCCCATGTCCTACTCCCTCAGCAAAACTCCTCAGGCTGATTTATCACAGAGAGCTGCTCCATCCTCCACACGTCAAGAGACAACCATTGCTCCTCTCACAATTCACAAAGTCAAAATCATCGTAGCACCCCACAGGGTTTTTGGCTTCTGCTGTCAACAGTCTCTCCCTCCCAAGCTTCTTAAGCCCATTAATGATCTTTCAAATGAGCCCACCTTGAATGAAAATACTATAGAAAACAAGACAGTGATGCAGACTCTGCCCAACTTGAGGTGCGCCTCGCAGACCATCAGTGCCCTTCAGAGGCTGCTGAACTCCGAGGCTGCGCACAGTTCTTTCCCACCCTTGTGCATCACTGCACTTTCCACCATCCATCCAGGGCACGTATAGCTCGCCTGTGCTTCTGAGGCCAAACTGACAAGAGCCTCACACCATGTGCCATTGCAGTGTAAATTTCTGTCACACCCAGGGCTGAAGTTTTGCAAAAGAGGCTTAAAATATGGATTTTGCTAATTGCTATGATATTTTCAAAGATAAGTCCTTTTACTTTTCAAGAAAGAATGATAGTGATTACTAAATAAACTATAATTTATTATCTCTGCCAATATATTAAATAGATAAAGTATGAATTTCTTATTTCTGCCTATCTGAATGTACCAACAAGGTTAATAGTTAATGAGCTGAGGCCTATGGCTGATAGGGGGTAGTGGTTGAAAAGCTCAGCATTATCTGATTTGGGATTATGATCTAGAGAATATCTTTTCTCCCTATTGCTCTGGGCAGTAGTCTGAGCAAATACTGTTTTTTGCTCTTCAGAATCAGGTTTTTTAAAAATTGATTTTATTGGTACATTTTATAGACACGTTATGATCACAGTCAACATGGGGAATTTGTACCAGTACATGACACAACTTAATTCTCTTTTTTCCCACTTCTCCATCCACCCTCTGCCCCCAATCCTCACCATCTATATACATAAGCTTTGTTTCTTTTTCAACCAAATTTTTCTTCCACTTCTTTACTTACTCCAACCCCTTTTAATTTTTTAAAATAATTGATTATATTGGTATATTTTATACACATATTGTGATCACAATCAACATTGAAAATTTGTACTAGTATATGATATGACTTAATTTGCATTTTCCCATTTCCCTGCCTGCCCCACCCTCTTTATACGTAAGCTTTGTTTCCATTTTTAACGTCATATTTTTCCCCACATTATATATTCCTATGCTCTTTACCATTTGAATATTTTCTATTTTATGGCATCTATCATATACTCTAGAATTCATGTATATCTTCAATTTTGCATACCAAAGAAAAGATACGATATTTATACATCTGTAGCCTATTTATTTCACTTATGAGTATGTCCTCAAGGTATGTCCATTTGAGTATAAATGACCCAAACATCATTCCTTATGGCAGAGTAATACTCCATTCTATAAAAGAACCACATCTTCCTTATCCAGTCTCCAGTTGATAGGCATTCTATCACAAAATGAGCTGCTATGAACATGGATGCATAAATGTCACTGTGATATAAATCTTTTAATTCCTTCATGTATATGCCTCACAGGGGGATAACATGGTCAAATGGGATCTCTAATCCATGTTTTTTGAGGAATCTCCCCTCTGCTCTCCACAGTGGTTGCCCCAGTCTACATGAACCAACAGTGCAGAAGGGTTCATTTCTCCCCACAGCCCCACCAGCATTTATTGCTGGTTAATTTTGAGATAACAGCCATTCTTTGTGGCATGAGATAAAATCTGTGTTATTTTCATCTGCATCTCTCAAATGACTAATGATGTTGAACATTTCTTAATACGAATCTTAGGTGTTTTTACTTCTTCCTCTGAAAAGTGTCTGTTCATTCCAGATGCCCATTTTTTAATTGGGTTTTTTAATTTGGGGTAGCTGATTTTTTTTAAGCTCTTTATATATTCTAGATAGTAGTCCTTTGTCTGAGAAACTGCTGATAAAAAATTTTTCCCCAATTTTTCAGTTGTCTATTTGCTCTGCCAGTGATTTCTTTTGCTATTGAAAAGGATATCAGAAAATGGAAAGGCATCTCTTGTTCCTGCATAAGAAGAACTAATATTGTCAAAATGGTAATATTCCCAAAACTACTGCATAGATTCAATGCAATCCCGATTGAAATTCCAATAATATATTTCACAGATCTAGAGAAAATAATTCAAAAATTCATCTAGAACCACAAGATACCTAGAATGGCAAAAGCAATTCTAGGCAACAAGGACATGGGGAGGGGGGTAATTACGATCCCCAATTTGAAACTATACAACAAAGCCACTGTGATTAAAAATAATAATAATAATGGCATGATACTGGCAAAGTAACAGACCCAAGGACCAGTGGAATAGATTAGCAGATACAGAATCAACTTCAGACACACTATGGCTCCTCATCTTTGACGAAGGAGCCAAATATCCTCAATGGAGAAAAGATAGCCTCTTTAATAAATGGTGCTGGAAACACTGGGCTTTAACTTACCAAAGACGAAAGCTAGACCTATTTCTTTCACTGTGTATTAAACTAAAATCAAAGTGGATTAAAGACCTCAATATTAAAAGAGACACTAAACCTGCTAGAAAACAGGTTAGATAGAACTCTTGGAGACATTGGCTTAGGGAAAGATTTTATGAACAAAATCTCTACAGCAGGAGAACTAGCAGAAGGAATCAACAAATAGGATCTCACCCTATTAAAATGCTGTCTACCCCCTTTCCCTTTTAATATTTTCTTACTATTTCA
Source organism: Petromus typicus (assembly GCA_004026965.1). NCBI lineage: Eukaryota > Metazoa > Chordata > Mammalia > Rodentia > Petromuridae > Petromus > Petromus typicus. The sequence goes on along the minus strand of PVIR01000120.1, from coordinate 165,608 downwards.
CAAGACTTGTCATATATTTTAGAACTCATTTACACCTTCAGGATCAGTTTTGATCAAGTGGGGCTAGGAGAGACACGGGGCATGAGTAGGTGGAAGTTCCTGTTGCACACCCAACTCACACACGCGCACTTGCGTCTGAGGCAAAGACGCGTTTCTCACGTGCTTATACCACTCACAGAATTTACACATTGCCAGTTGCCTGAGAGAATCCCTTCAGCTATGGGCCCATTTTCTTTCTTGATAACAAAGAAGCCTGACCTCTGCCTACATTGTGCACTTCCCACAGAGAAGCAGGTTGGTCCTTGAAGTGAAGTCAGTGTCATTCTCTACAAAAATGTAGCTATTTTAAGCCACGGCCAAAAGTTATGTATCTCATATTACTGTTACATATTCATCCAAGGTAAAGCTCTTGTCTCCACTTGAATAAAAGCAAATATCTTTTAATCTTACACCTGGCAGCTCCCTGACACCAAAAATCGATTGTAATTAGTTGCTGGTGGGCGGTGAATTATTCTTTAGGTCACCCTGGAAGCTAAAATCCTCCTGGGAGACAGGTGGAAAAGGGGATCCTGAGGGCCCCGGTCACGACTGAGTCGCCTGCAGTGGGCTGCACAAAACAGGCCGGAAAAGAGTGGCTTCTCCCTAACCTGGGTGGGGGCTGCTTCTCCTGGCGCAGGTTCCGAGGAGGACAGAGGTCTCCAAAGATGAACACGAGTCCATGCTGAAACATCTGGAACTTAATTTGATTCGTTAACTTCCTGTCTATCCAACCATGCAGGGCTTGCAAGCAGGGCTCCCCATGGTAAGAGTGAAGCAGGTAGGATAGATCCGTGTTCTTAGGAAGCCGCCATTCTAGTGGGCAAGAGAAAATTAACCCCAAGTAACTAAGCCTGAAGTCCAGCGAAACGAAAACTGCCCAACCTTCTACCCAGCTGTAGCAAAAAGGGCATCACTCCGGAATTTTTAGCAGATCATTTGCATCGTCTCCTCTAGTTCTTCTCTTTTTCTTTTTTCACTTCTTTTGGGTCTTTAACTTGCTAAAATAATGACCCGTAAACTTATGGACAGTTGCATGTTTAATAAAATTAACAACCTAGGTATCTAGATATTTTCAAATGAGGATATATATATATATATATATATATATATATATATTTCCTTTGTAATACATAAATATATACATATATAGTTCCTTTGTAATACATAAATATATACATATATAGTTCCTTTGTAATACATAAATATATACATATATATAGTTCCTTTGTAATACATAAATATATACATATATATAATCCTTTGTAATACATAAATATATACATATAAAATCAAACATCATCATTATTAGCTGTCTTTCCTGGGAACTTAATACATTCCACACATATTTTTTCTAGGTGTTTCAAATATGTTAAGTTATTTTTATCTGCAAAAACCTCTATAAAGTAGATATTATTATCATTTTCACTTAACATATAAGGAACCGAAATTTAAAGAATATAATATAACCTTCCCTGAGGGACAGGGCCAGACTCTAAATCGGGCATAGGACAGCTTTCCTAACACAACCTTGTCTCTCAGCACAAGGATGATATTTAAAAAGAAACACTTATTTCAACAAAAAAAAATAGGAGAGTGGAAGAGAAAAGAGGAGGGAAAGACAGGATAGAAAAGCACAGGAGGGTTTAAAGGAAGAAGAAAGAAAGAAATGAACAAAAAGTGATGGAGAGGAGGGAGATTAAGAGAGACAGACAGACAGACAGTGGAGGGACAAAATTTCACACCAGGCAGATCCTCCTGTTATGTTGTGAAGAATTGCCTTGTCTTTGTTCTCATCAGCGCACCGGATACTAGTAAGAACTTTGCCGGAAGCGGTCGTTTCCCAACTGGCTGTGTTCAGATGCCCCGCCCACCACGACTTCATGAATACGGAGGTTGTCGATTTCCTCAGACTTCTTCTTTTTTTTTTTTTTTTAGGTTTTTTTTGAGACAGGGTCTCGCTTTGTAGTTCAGGCTGGCCCTGAGCTCAGCCTCAAATTCACATCACAGCAATCCTCCTGCCTCTGCCTCCCGAGTGCTGGGATTACAGGCATGAGCCACCACGCCCGGCACTGTGGTATGTGGTACTGGTTGCTGCTGGGCGTGAGTCTCCACACCCAGTAAGGTATGTGGTTACCGGGGAATTGAACCCGGGCCCTTGCGCTTGCAAGACAGGCGCCGGAACCACTGAGCTAACTCCCCGGCCCCTCCTCAGACTTCTTCTCCGGACCCTGGAGATGAAGAGCTGGCCTGAGTTCAGTCCTGTGAAGATGCTACGTGTCATCCTTACATGAAATGACTCTCACACACCTATGCAAAATGCCTGAATTTAATCCTCCTCTTCCTCCTCCTAATTTTAACAGTATAGAAGTCAACTCTGAAACTACCACTCCCTCAAGTTGAACAGAACACTAAGAGTTTGGAAAATGATCTTTATTGGCAGGAGGGTCACTAACAGAGCACGTGGGCTTCTAGCATCTGAGCGTGTTCTGGAGTGAACCTCAGAAACGTTACCGCTTATGCGATGCTCTCCTCACACTTTTGGAAGGGGATAAATAACTTATGAATGAATGACTTTAATTCTGAAGAATCAAATCTCCTGACTCAGTCGTTAAGTTAGCAGTGATTCTAAGCAGATCACTCTGATCCAGAGTGTCAGTTTTCCCAGATTCCAAAATGGAACGGCATAGATCCCACCTGATACTCTTTCAAAGCCTGCAAACTAAACACAAGCGCACATCAACGAGCCTTGCCCACTCCTCTGTTCCCCGGGCCCTCTTTCATGAGGAAGAGCTTGTGACATTTAGGCCTGGCATTTATGAGGGTACTTTGGAGTCCTATCCATTTACTCTGTGTCTTTCCCAGGCACTTTTTCCATAGTTTGTATAAATCCCCCTCTGTCAATATTTTATTGTTCATTCTATACTTATTTTTTCCTAAAAATTATGAATACCTTTTGTTTCCAAAGGGCAATAAAACTTTAAATCTGGAGTAAGTGTCAACAGCACATGCTGCGCTCCTGCACATCAACGGACAATAGTGCTTGATGTAAATCACCAACTACTCAAGAGCTGAATTATAAACTTTCAAGAAGATTAAGACATTCCAACACGTGTTCTCCAAATCATGGCTGTGTCTGTATGAAAATAAATAATGCCAACTAGCTGCTAAGGGGAGATATTTTCTCACCATCATTCCTTAATTGGGGAAAAGAAACTTGAAATGATGTACTTCTGTCCATTCCAACCCCACTTTCAAAAGTAACTTTCATCAAAAGCAGGGCTGGAGCCCAGCAGAGTCCATTCCGTTATTGTCATTCACATCCAGCCCCACCTTTATGTCCTTGAGGGAGTACACATGCACCATTAAAATTACATCACTTACAGCCAATGGAAGTTCAAGTAACAATGTTCTTCTTCAACTTTAAAACTCACCCTGTAGAGGGCTGGGGATATAGCTCAGTGGTTCCAGCACCTGTCTTGCAAGAGCAAGGGCCCAAGTTCGATCCCGGGTAATCACATAACAATACTGGGCATGGAGACTCACGCCCAGCAGCAGTCAGTACCACATACCACATACCACAGTGCCAGGCGTGGTGGCTCACCCCTGAAATCCCAGCACTCAGGAGGCAGAGGCAGGAGGATTGCTGTGATGTGAGTTTGAGGCTGAGCTCAGGGCCAGCCTGAACCACAAAGTGAGACCCTGTCTCAAAAAACCTTTAAAAAAAAAAAAAAAACTCACCCAGTAGAGCCTGTTTTTACCACAAACTGCAGCCCTGTCTTACCATTTCAGTGCAAGAATATCCAAGTAGAAAAGCCAGATCCAACAAATAAAAAGATATGTTACTCAGCTAAATCTGAATTTTAAATACACAGAGAATACTTTATAAGGATCTCATACAAATTGCATGGAACACATCTACACTAAATACACACTGTTTATATTAAATGCAAAATTAATTAGGATTCTTTTTTGTTTGTTTGTTTGTTTTGAGACAGGGTCTCACTTTGTAATTCAGGCTGGTCCTGAGCTCAGCCTCCAACTCACATCACAGCAATCCTCCTGCCTCTGCCTCCCGAGAGCTGGGATTACAGGCGTGAGCCACCACACCCAGCACTGCGGTGTGTGGTACTGATTGCTGCTGGGCATGAGTCTCCATGCCCAGTATTGCATGTGGTTACCGGGGAATCGAACCCGGGCCCATGGGCTTGCAAGACAGGCGCCAGAACAATTGAGCTAACTCCCCGGCCCTTAATTAGGATTCTTTAATTTACCTGGCACCTTTCCCCACAATGTGCTATGATATTATCTCATGTTAAACATCTGAGGGTCTGTGTCTCGACATCTTTGAGGAAAGGCCAGAAATGTGACAGTTAGATAAGCCTAAGCTATTAATTCCAGAAGCAGCACCACACTTTTAAATTTATACAAAACCAGATGAATAGAGATAATATAGAAGAAAAATAATGTTCTTTTGACCTTTAAATATTAAACAAAGCTACATTCTTACAGCACAGGAGGAGAAGTCATTCTTTGTATAAGCATCTCACTTTCTAAACCTTGGTTGGACACATCAGCCCTGTATCATCCCTCCCCCCAGACACTAGTGATACTATTCATAACCTTGAACAGATTTAATGAGAAACACAAAATGAACAATGAAACAAATGGATCTATTCTTTCACTGCACAATAGATTTCAGCTTTGCCCCAAGCAAGTCTTATATTTCATTATTATTAAAAAATGCCAGCAATATTTTGCTTGCAAAGAGTACAAATCTCCCCTCCTACTTTTCCATCTTACTCAAAACCCCTTCATGCATATTTATGAGTCACAGGCAGTCTTAATTGCTGCTTTTCAGTATTATAAACTCTAAAATTCAAGGTGGCATTTTGCTACATAGATTTTGTACAGATAGCATTGCTGAGAATTCACACCAAAAAGTAAAAACAATTAAAAAACATTCTTGGAATGATTTTTCTCTTTTGGTTGACCTTCATAAATAGAAATAAAAAGCTTTATCAAGACAGCAAGCCAAATTTCTGCCCCTATTAACTAACATTATCCTCTTTCACATTGAATAGCTGGTCTGTGAGTATTTGTCATTCTCTTCTTTGTCTCTCTACACGTACTTAATTTTGAGAAATATCACTAGTTCTAATGCAGAAGAAAGTTATAAGATGAAAGTGGAGGTCCTGCTTCTCCTTTTGCATTATCTAGTGGAGTGCTTGGTCTTAATCAATTTTTAATGTCTCATTAGTATACTAAGCCTTGCCAAAAAAAATTTCTCTTAAATTTCAAAAGAATCAAGAAGCTATATTGAGAAAAATAGTATAAAATAGTTATGGGAAGGTGGAAAGTTGCTTGAATTTGGAGACTGGAGATTTTGAATTTATTTCTAAAACGTAGGTTTTGTATAATAAATACTCAGAATGATTTAAGGAAGGAATTATTGGAATTAAATGTGATAAGACATGTAAAGAACCATGAAATAGGGTCTGGCCCCTGGGAAATGCTCAGTAAATACTAACCATTACTGAGAGCCAAGTGTCTCCTTCTGTTGTAGGAGCATCATGAATTTTGCAGGGCAGACTGAGATGCAAATTCTTTAGGAAAGACTTTTAGCTTAAAGAGCTATTTTGCGGGGAAGAAAGTCTTATCCAGTCCCATGAGACAAATGGTAATGTCCATGGTTCCATCCTGCTCCCTGGGACCTGGAATCCGACAGCATCACTAGGATCTGCTCCCACTCCATCTCCAGACCCACAAGCACCTGCTTTTTTCTTTCCTTTTGATGACCCAGCTGCTGTATCTCATCTGTCTTTCGATCCTCAGTCAAGAGAACATTGCCTCAGATTCTGAAATCACAGATTTTAGGCAGTACAAGGATAAAATAATAAAAAGTAAAGCAAATATTCCTCAAATACATCATATGTGCCTTCCATGATTTATGTGCTATATGATTCTCTCAACAGTTCTACAATACTATGTATTCCTGTTTCATAGATGACAAAAGTAGGCTGGCAAAGAGGAAATATGTCACCCAAGGTCAGTAGTTAAGAAAGTAGTGATGCCAAGACTTAAACCCAGAGTGCTGGAATCCCAAGTCTGACCCGTTAGGCACAACGTTAGCATATCTTCATCTCTGGGACACATTGAATCACCAGCATAATTTACTTTGTTTTACTTAATGTATTTTATTAACATTTATTAATTGAACACATTAATTAGACTCAGTGTGGTATTTCCTGACTGCCTAGAGATTTTGAAAGAAATAAACATGAGGGAATGTTTCTGTAACCTTTAGGTCAACAGCTTGGAACAGTCTGCATTATAAATTGCCATTACAACCAGGCAAATCATCATTTTTTAAGAGCATTAAATGCAGGTATACTTTATGCTGCACAAGATATTAGCAGAATTAGTCTCTCACAGCATTGATTCTAAACCCTGGACAAAATACAACAGGCAACTACCTGTGAACTCTGGAGAGCAACGTAAAGCAAGACTTTAAAGAGGAGTCAGAAGACAGCAGAAGCGGCAGGCACTGCACGTGGGACTTTGCTCTGAGGGGTGGCTACTCTGTGGTGTGGCCGGGAGACTAGACTTCTCGATGAAAGTCTGCATCGTTCTCGGCAGAGGAAACTACCTTAAGCCGAAAGGGTTACTGGAAAGAGACATTTACTCAGAAAAGAGAATGCCGAGAATACAAACGCCAAAGCACCACAGGTGGGTGGTAAATTCTCTGCCCACTAAATTCTTCGTGAACAGTAAAAACAGAAAGCGAAACTTGAATCCAGACTATTAAGCACTACTCATTCTACTCAGAAGCATTCCCAGCAGGAGTATAGTTAGGGCAAATGCTACTCATAGGAAAAGCATTAACAGTGTTTGCAAAAATATGACAGAATCCTGACTTACCAAAACATTTTTTAGGGGGGTTGTTTTTGTTTTGGGTTTTTGGTTTTTTTTTTTTTTTTTTGGCATTGAAGAACAGTCTGAAATTACTCAACAGATAAACAGTAAGGAATATAAGTGGGGAGTTGCCTGTTCTGGAGCTACTGATGCCCCTTTCTCTGGCTGCAGTCCACAGCTTCCCTGGGTCTCCAGCTACAGCCCCTGCTCGTGCTGGGCTTCCTCTTCCACATAGGAAGGAGAGTGTGTGGAAAGCCGACCCCAGGAGTCTGGCTTCACAGCACTGTCTCCTTCCCTCGGGCTATTAGGACCACAGAACCACTCCCAAGACATCCTGTTTGGTAAGTGAGGGTGTGGGAGGAGCTATGGCCCAGCTCTGCTTTTTCAGCATCCCAGCTGTTCCGCCTGATCCAGAGGACTTGTGGGTCCTGTTTCAGAGCCCCTGAACTGTGGGGTGCTTCTCCCAGCTTCTCCCTCAGGCCTCCTTCTCTAACCTGCCAAGTTGGGGCCCAGAAACCCTTCTACATACCCACTTTGTACAACCTTTTAAGTAAAAAAATAAGCCGTATTCTTTGACATAGTATGCTTTCGTGGCATTTATCTTATAGAAATGAAAGGAACTGTGTATGAAAATAGAATGGTCTTCTCATTCAGTGACACCCATGGCTAACTTGTTCCAAGAAGCCTACTAGAAAATCTAAATCCAAAGAAATAAACAAACAAAAACACTGACAAGTCATTAGAGACTAAACCAACAAAAGAAGCAATTAGATCTGTATCGGGAAACTAAGACAGAATGCTAGAATATACTTGTCATGAATACAACGGCGATGAATATGCCTTTGACAGTTTATCCATTCCTGCCTTTCTGTCCTCCAGTCAGGGCCTGATACACAAAGTAACTTTCCTGGATGAGCTGGACTAGAGAAAGGTTTGAAGCAAATAAAAGTTCTTGCAAAGAAGCAGAAAATAAAAGTAATAAATGACTAAAATTTTGAAAAGGCACCCCTGCAGAATAAATAAAGCACACCCGAAATAATCTCACCTCTGTCAAACAACATATGTAGATAGATATGTATTGATAAAGAAGAAGCCAAAATGTGCACGTAATGTGGTTAATGGGCCAGTGTGGAAGACTTTCAACAGAGATCTTTGGATCAGTCTTCATTTCTATTCAAAGTCCAAGTCATTCCAAACAGCACACACTAATTATATAACTAAAAATTAGAACTCCTTTCACGGCAAGGAAAAAGCTCATAAAATCTCTCAGGGGATGAGTCCTTGCCACACAGGTAAGCATCTGTCCTCTCAAAGCTACAAACACTGCATTTTCCCTGCAAGGTCAGGGAACACGAGGCTGTTACTTCAACAGTCCTCACGAGGCAGCAAGAAAGTTCCACACTCCCACACAGCACGATACATAGCAAAGGGGAGCCGATCACAGAGGGTTGGCTCACTCATCCGATGGCGGCGATGAGGAAGAGAGGGAAAGGGGAAGGGTCCTGGAGAAGCGGCTCCAGAAGGAGCAAGGACTGGCCCGCCCCGTTTCAGAGTGACTTTGCAGAAATGAGAAGAACGTGCCAGGCAGAGGGAGCCACACGAGCAAAGCACAGGGTCTGCTCAAACGAAACATTCTGGGAGCAAGCGAGCGGCTCTCCCTGAGGGAGCACAGATGACACATGTGATACGATCCCGACCACAGGAAGACAGCCGCAGAAGGGGCCAGATCATGAAGGCCAAAACGCTGACTGAGGAGGTCCATGCTTTAGCCAGTGAGAGTGAGAAAATAAAGTCATGCTGTACCTTCTAAAGGTACACAATTATTATATCTAAATTCAAAGTTAAATAGTCTAAAAGATTTTTTTAAGATGTATAATTACATATGTGAGTTTTAGTAAGATCATATTAAAACTGTCACAATGGAATAAAAATAAATTGGGCTGGAGGCAAGGAGACCTTGTAGGAAGATACAGAAATAATCCTAATGGATGACAAGAACTTAAGCAAGAAGTGGAGGATAGAGTTGTCGGAGGGAGAGAGGACTATTAATATTCCAGCTAACTTGATGACAGGGAGCAAAGTGAAGGACAGCTACTAAGACAGAGGGTGTTGGACCTTTTGCAAATGGAAAGGAGACCAGGAGAGGGAGAGAGGATAGGAAAGGCATGGAAAAAGAATTAAGATGTGTTTTGTACGTGCACCTGCACCCCCAAGGAACGTGACCCTTATGTAGTGCACACATGTGCTAAAACATTGGGAAGAAAATGATTAGTTGATATGATTCAATGAGATACAAACAAGGAGAAAAATGAGCCCGGGGGTAAGACTCTAGACGTGATGGCAAAGCAGAAGGCAGTGCTGTTGCTGAGGTAAATAGGCCCAGGGAGAAGCAATTGCAAGAGGGAGGGAGTTCCCTGTGGAGTTGGGCTGAGCAGCGCAGTTAGGAGTGGCCAGGAGAGCTTGGAGTTTGTCATTCGGATCAGGAATAAAGAACAAGAGGGGGCCTGCCAGCCCTGCGCCAAAGGAAGGGTCACAGGAAGACAAATGAGGAGGGACGGAGGAGAGGGTCGAAGTGCAGTGAGGGAGAGGAGACAAATGAAGCAATTAAGCTCTTCCCTCGCCTCTGTCTGCACCATCACCTAAGGACGGTTTCCAAGAGCTATTTGTAAGTTCTCTGTTCTTCAAGGCACAGGGCTTATTAACCTTTTCTAATTGGAATCTGATTTTCTCTAGAATTTAAGAGAAATTTAAGGCTGATCAGATTTACAAATGAGTACAAAGACTTGGAATGAGCTTGGGATGACTGTTTTATTGGTACCCTGGTCACTTTAATAATAAAAGTCCGCTCCTGCCCCTTCTCATCTCACCTGGTTTCAGCCTCCTAATCCCAGCGCAGACCTTAGCCCAGCCCTGCAGTCACCAGTTCAGATTTCCTTCCAGAGCAGTGGTGGTACTGGCGGGATATTTGTGTCCTCCGACATCCTCATGCTGAACCCCCAGATCCCAGTGTAATGGTCTCTGGAGCCCTTGGTTAGTAGTCAGCGTTACATGAAGTCAGCTGCCTATACGCTGCAAGAAGAGGCCTCTGGATGAAACCTACTTTCCTGGCTCTTCATCTGGGACTTTGTCAAACTTTGAGAAACAAGTGTCTGTTGTTTAAGTCTCCAAGTCTTCAGGACTGTCACAGTGACCAGAGAAGACTGAGACAAATCTGTGTCCCAGCCTGACCCAGGTGAGCGGCCAGCAGCAGGCCCACTGTGAAAATCACATGCCCTCACCCTGTCTCCATTTCTTCCTCCTGCAGTGAACCTTCCCTGAGCCATGGTGTCAGTGGGAAGGCCAGACTCCTGGCTACAGCCACAGACATTACCAGGATGTAAGCAACCCTCTGGGAGACCAGCTGCTCTTTAGAACCAGGAGAATGACAGAAACAGGCTCCCAATGCAAAGAGAAAATGGGACCTGGGTCCCCATCAGCAGCATCTGGGTGCTACACTTGAAGATTTCCCATAGGCTACGGCGCCCCCTTTGCTACACGGATCCACACTGTGCTGTCAGCTATGAGGCTTGTCGTGGTGGATGTAGAGAATACTGTGCTGCCTGTGAACTGTACAATAACCAAAAGGGATAAAGGTACATTTACGGGATCATGAAAATCATCTACTCATTTTTAACACTCAGCTTTACTGCAAAAGCATTGTCGTCTTTACAATGCACACTTAGGGCTGCAGTTTTCTATCAGCCACCTCCTAGCAATTGGCAGGTGACATGGCTCCTCCGTCAATGCATTTAAATCTATCTGTGTTGTGGACATCAGCCAAGTAAGAAAGACCACCTCAAAGACACCCTGATGGCCAAATGCTAAGACAGAGCAGGAGGGAAGGCAGGTGTGGCTTGAACAGCAGGGAACGGCCCGAGCAACATGAAAGCGATGTATCTGGCGTCTGAGTCTGAACAGGCTAAGTGCCAACGGGGAAGCCTCGTGCCAATGTCAGCTCTAACGACGACCTCAAAGCATGTCTGACACCAAACAAGGAAAGACCGTGTGAGCGTGTCACACTCGCCCACAGCACCCCCTGCTGACACACACTTGGTGACAGATGCGTCCCAAATGTATGCCTCAGCAACAATCCGGTTGGGACCTCAAGTCTGCAGTAAAAAAATCAAAACCAAAAAGACCTAAAGCAAATGTATTCATCAGAGAGCAATCTGTCAGAGTCAGTCACTTCGTGTCGGCGACATGGTCTAACTTAATTAAATCTTATACACACCTCAAATGCAGCTTGAAATCCTGAGTCTTCTCTTTTGGGACTTAGACATATGCCTTATCCCTGGACAGCTAGAGTTCACTTAGGATATTAATCCCCAACAAATAAACTAACTACTTTTCACAGCATCATTCAAAGCAAAGACCAATTCATTAGCATATTTTTTATTTCCTTCTTTCATTAATTTACTGAATACAGTTCCCTCTTATAGGCATTACCAAAAATTCCATCTTTAATAACATCTTATAAGCACTAGATTAATAATCAACAGGACAATCTAGCCTTGAATCCAATGGTACTTAACTCAAATTGTCCATCAATTAAATATATATTTTAACATATTTTTATAAAGTAAGCCCAATGGTGAAGTCTTTGTCTATTCTGTATTTTTAATAAACAGCATTTTAATGCCTGGTATAATCTACATATGTAAGTTCTATCAGGGCCTCGTCTGATCTAGTTAAAAAATAAATGCTCCTGCCATTTGCAGGCAAGATCACCTTGATTGAGTCCTCTCCACTGCTTTGGAAGATGTGTTTCTCTGTATTTTTCTGGAGAGAAAAGTCCATCTTCCCTAGTCAAACTACACTGAAAGAAAGAGACTGAAACCTAGCAAAGCAAAAGTTGTCCACATTGCCCTAAAACTTGTTGAAATTTGCATATATTTTAACTGGATTACATTGCTTAGCATATTCTTTTCCATAGTCACCCTCCTGGGTAAGAGCACAGTGGAACTTCTCACTCCTACCTGTCCATAGCTCAGCACCACCCGTCAGCGCCCCCATGCCTCTTCTTTCCCTTTCTTCCCCACCTCCAATAACCACCATTAACTCTCAGCTTCCATTTCTCCTGCCACTTGTTTCACTTCTAACTCTAGTCTCCAGTTTAGAAGAAAATACATTCCACTGTAAAGTAGATCTTAGGACAGACAGTAGATAATTAAAGTCTCAGTGTATCGACATTTCTTCAAAACTCAGAGTTGTAGTCAGTAATCAAGATAAATGAAATAAAAGTATTCATTACACATCCTGCCAGTTTTTAGGTGTCTGCAGCCAAAGTAAATAATGGAAACTACCTCTAGATGATGTAAGATAGAAGCCTCCTGGGAAAGAGGAAGGGACACCACAAGTGGGGAGATACCAGCTGGTGATCAGTCAATGCGAGGGCCTGCTTGTTACTTTCTGTCATTTTTAGGATGACAGAAAAGGTGTGCACTCACAGTGCTGACTTTGCGTGTAGGAGCAAATCGAGGCTTAGAGTGTTCAGGTCATACCACCTAAATTCCAACCTAATCAATGTGACTGCCGAGCACGAAACTTGGAGGAGTTTGTCTAATCCTGATGCTCACCAGAATCACGTGAAGAACTGGGGGGTGTATAGTGAGAGAGGAAGACCAGAACCTCCTCAGACAGCAAGAAGACAGTGCCCTGTGTTGTCTCGGCGGCCATGTGCCCTGAGAGGGACAAATCGTAGACAGGGTGCCTCCCCCCCCCCATGTTCCCAGCTCTGCCTGTCATCCCACCTTGAGACCTTTTCAGGTTTCCATTCATCTTGATTCCTAAAATCAATGTTGCCAGATTCTCCAACAAACTTTTAAAAAATCAGTTCTGCCTCAGGAAGACAAGCTGACTCTGTTGGCCTCTACACTGGGGCCCCCAAGGTATTTTCACGAGGAACTGAAGCCTCCTCCCACCCTGTCCTGCACCACGGGAGGACTCAGTGTCTCGGGAGAGGCCGCTCTTTAGTCCTTCCAGGCCCCGCTCTCTCTTTCATCTTAGACACCACAGGCTCCTCTCCGGCTGGGTCGCAGTTTGGGTTTCCTAATTAAGAGACCCTGGGAAGAGCATCCTAGCACATATCATACATGGCTTGATGGGAGGTGATCACAGAAAACACAGACGACCAGGGAGTTACGGCAAATGAGGCAGGGAAGTGAAGGGAACTGGCAAAATATAACTTGTTAAGAAAGAAACTCTGGAGCCAAGAAAATTGTTCCCAATATTTATCCCCAACTGAGGATGAGGAAGCAGAAAGGCCGCTCGGACCCTAACGTGTTCACTGGTCAGTGGTCCACAAACAGCATCAAGCAGAGATGCTGGCGCTGGTGGCTGGAGGGCCAGACAGCTTATCCCACAAGGGTGAGTCCAGGGGGGAGGAAAAGCAGAAAAGTACATGCTACGAAGGCCTCTGCTTTCTATCCACCCATAACACAGGCCTCCGTGGAGACAACCACTGTAATAAAAACTCACTGGAGAACTCCAGCTCATTCAAGGTGAGTCACATATGAATAAGCTCTCTTCACAAGGAGAGGGTTTTTCCCCAGAATTACTCTCAATGTTTTCTGATAATGTTGAATAACTCAGAGGATTTTTTTGTATTTAGTTGAAGATAAATAACAAAATAAAGGTCAGGGCAAAAGACAAAAGGCAGGTTGAGAGGAAAGAGGTTAGACACAGACACAAATATCCAGAGGGAGACACAGTTCTCTTATTTTAATATTTTCTTTCAGCTCAGTACAGAGTAGAAGTGACAAGATCATTATGAAAAAATGACCAAGTGTTGATAACTTCTTAGAAAAATACGAGCTAGAGATCAACAACTTCATAAACTTCTCTGGGCCTTTTCCTTACCATGTTACATTAAGAAGATAACAGTAGCCGTCTCCTAGGGTTGTTGTGAGAATACATGCGAAGTGCCTGAGACACTGCGTGTGGCTTCCCATTTGAGTTTAACAAGCTCCACGGGGTGCACCACAGTGAGTGCTGATGTGCACCTCCCTAAGTGCCCTCCAAGGCGATGCTGGTGACGGTGGCCAGCTTCCCACAAGTCCAATGCTAGGTGCAATGTCACTTTCACACCCAGGTTGTCTCCACAAGGGAACCTAGCATGGCCAGCCTTCCTCTGCATGCTCAGCAATATCGTTGTTCTATTGCCAGATAACAGCGTACTATATGAAATAGAATTTGTTAAAGGAAAATATATCTTCATTACTGGAAAATGCCTACTCTGAGTCAGACCCGAGGAAACCTGAAGATGGCATCATGTAGCTGCAGCGTCATTCATGTCTTGTTAACGTAACACCTTCCTGCTCTTCTAAGGTGCTAAGGTTCGACCCTTGCACAGTGATTGACATTTTATTTGGCTGTAAAGTAGATTTCAGTTCGGTTCTTTTCTTCTTTACTGCATATCATTTAATCTTTGGAAGTAAAAAGAATGATTTTATTAATTAGCCTTTCGATATACACTTTATGTTCAATAAAAATCACTTATTTTATATGAATGTTTTGATGAGATTGGGCAAATGCACGGTCACGTAGCCTCCATTATAATACTGACATGAAGCATTCCCTGTAGTTTGCAACATTTTCTTTTGCAGCCGGTGACTTTCCTTCACAGCAGTGCAGATCACCGATTTGTTGTATATCATTACGTACTGAAAGAGCCTGTGGTCTTCTGTATCTTCTTTGTCCCCTTGGCATGCATGGGGATCCATCTATGTTGCTGCAGGTAGTACTGCATTGTCTGTAACACTCAAATGTTTTCTCCATTTATTGTTGATAGAATTTTATCTATTTACTAGTTTTATCTACTTAGCAATTACTTATCCTTAATGAATAAAGCTTTCATGTTTTACATATATATGTGTGTAGATTCATGCTTTCATTTTTGTTAGAAACATACATAGAGAATATGGAAAACATATATAGTAAATGCATATAAAACTATTTGAAAAGTTTCAACCTATTTTCCAATCTCGCTATCCCCTCTTACACAGCTCTACCAGCAATGTATGAAGGTTCTGTTTACTCTACTTGATAACTATGGCTGTAATTTTCTTATTTTTCAAAAAATTTAATGAAAATCTTGTGCTTTTTCATATAAATTTTAGAAAAAAATCTAATCAATTTCAGCAAAAACCTTTTTCAATTTTTACTAAGACTGTTGAATCATTGGGTCACTGTAGGAAGAACAGACATCTGTTAGTTCATAAGATGGTATATTCTTCCATTTGCTTAGCTCTTCTTTGACCTCTCCTCTTTCTTAGTCACTCTAAGTTAATCCTGTGTTGGATGGAGTTGGTTAGGATTCCTAAAGCAATGACTTATAGTACAGTCACTTGCCAGCTTCCTGATCTTAGTGAAAACGTCTCTGGTATCTGCTAGATCTTAACATACTAGCCTTAGAATTAAGATACATATATTTTTAATATTAAGAAAGTGTCCAATTCTTAACTTCCTCTGTTTTTTTAATCCAAAAAATGCATTACACTCTCATGAGTGTTTTTTCAGCACACATGGAGTTGGTGGTGAATTTTTTCCTACACAGACTTACACGGCTGCTACATTAATAATATTTCTGGTGCTGGATCAAACATGCATTCGTGTAAACATCCAGCTGACTACGAATTGTTATTTAGTGATACAGTACTGGATTCTGTTTGTTGATATTCTATTTAATGTTTTAAACAATACTGCTTTAAGTAATCAGTTGTATCAAGTAGTTTTAAGTAGTCATTCTACATAAAAGTGGAAGACTTCTAAGAAGAAAAATACAGTACTCTGGAAAGGGAGATGGAGGAAGACAACAGAAAATAGAAAGATGTTCCTTGAGCCTAAATCTGCAGACAGAACACTGTCAAAATGACCATATTTCCCAAGCTGTTAGACAGATTCACTGAGGCTGAAAAACATCAAAATACAAACAAGCTTCCATCTCCCAGCTTTGATACCAGAGGACAACTCAGAAAATACAGGCTCTGCTTTCAAGTCCAAGTTCCCAGGCAAGAGACTGACATGCAGACCAGAGACAGCTGTGGCCTCTCACCTGGGCCAGCCAAATGCAGCTGAGAAGGGAAAAGTCACTTGAAAAGCAGATAATTGTTTTGGAACCATCTACATGAAGGAGCCAGTGAGGAGGACCGAGCAGGAAGGCTTCCTCAGGAGCAGGGATGACTTTCCATCTGACAATCAGACAGCATAATTACCTGTTCAGAATTTAAACAAAAGGACGGTCCAATTAATTGCGCATAATTGAACCTACTTCCTTGAAAAGCAAAGTGAAAAAAAAAATTGGTGTCCTCTTAACAGCCCAAATCGTCAACAATTTTCCTCTTTCCACGTCTCAAGCTCTCTGTTCTGAAAAGCTTCTTTCCTGACGCAGCCCTGTTTCTTCCCTACTAATCCCTTAAAGCCGAGCTCCCTTGCTCAAGGATCTTTATCCAACTACCACGCGCTTCACTGAGCTGCTCCTTGCCTCTGCTGACAGCTTGATTCTTACATTGTGCTCCTTACTCTCCTGTTTTTATTACTTTATCAGTATTACTCATCTCATCTTCCAGATTTTAAGCTCCTTCAGCAAATAATAGCTCACAGCACTAACAATTGAAGATGACTTTTCTTCTATGCTGCAACATATAGAAGAAGGCTGTGTTCAGTCTTCACAACCACATTTGGGTACATCTGCTTAGGAAGATAAGATTTAGCCTTACGTACACAAAGCACAACGATCATCCCAAAGCAAGAAGGTCAAATAAGTGTCAAAGTTGCGGATTCACTCTGGGATACTCACTGAGTCATGGGCTGACACAATGTCCCAAAACACCAAAATTGTATGTCAAGGAAAAGTCTTGAGTGCTTTTAAAATATAAAATGTATGCTAGTAATGTGAAACAGGAAGAAAATACGCAAAAGGAAAAGGGAAAGATTGGGTACAGGAAAGTAAAGAAGGAAAAAGAAAAAAGTTGATAGTTAAAAATGAAACAAAGTTTATGTATATAGGGGTTGGGGTGGAGGGAGGACAGGGGAAAGGGGCAAGATGAGAATCCAGATGTGTCATGTACAGGTATAAATTTTCAATGCTGAATGTGATCATAATGCACGTATAAAATGTACCAATGAGGGGCCGGGGATTTAGCTCAGTGGTTCTGGTGCCTGTCTCACAAGTGCAAGGACCCGGGTTCGATCCCCGGTAACCACATACAACAATGCCGAGTGTGGAGACTCACTCCCACCGGCAATCAGTACCACATACCACAGTGCCAGGCATGGTGGCTCACGCCTGTCATCCCAGCACTTGGGAGGCAGAGGCAGGAGGATTGCTGTGAGTTCAAGGCTCAGCTCAGGGCCGGCCTGGCCTACAAAAAAAATGAGACCCTGTCTCAGTAATAAATAAATAAATAATATTTTTGAAAATGTACCAATGAAATTAACTTTAAAAATATATCAACATTTGGTATCCCATACATAATTACTTCACTTTTTCTTTCCTCTGCTTAAAGAAATCTTAAAAAATAATAGATAAATGAAGCTCAAGAGACTTTGAGAAAGGAACATTCTTTCAATAAACAGTAGAAGTTTGTGATTAGGCCCTAATTTGCAAATGTAAGACCTATAAATGAACATGTGAAAAAATGGTCAGTCAGAACCAGAATCTGCATTAACCGGAATGACCAGTGCTCTTTGTGAGGAGTAATGACCCTAAAGCATATTTTAAAGGTACAATAGTGCTAATCTGACTAACATAGTAAAATATTACACACAGAACACCTTATCTGGTCAACTCCTCATAAAGACTTTTGCATTAGTACATTTATCTTTAGGATGCAGAAAATGTTCCCAGAGTGAAATACATGTTTTTGAAAAAAGTAAATTTCTTTTTTATTTATATAAAATGTTTCTTGAATTTAATGCTGACAGTTTTCTCACATTTGTAGTATACAGTACAGTTTAACAACACATTCTCATGTAATGTTTATGAATTTTTACATCTTTCACAGTGAAAAAAGTAAAGTTTTAAAAGCTTCTCTAGCTTGTCAAAAGATAAGTGAGGTAATTAATATGAATCGTACAAATTCCAAGTCAATGAATTGGAAATAAATATAATTTCACTTTGTTCTTTGTTTGATTTTCCTGAAGAGGCATGCATGTTCCTTGGACAAACATTAGTTAAAAAGAAAAATTGTTAATTTTTTTTACATCTGTATAAAGCTCTGTAAAGTTCTTAAGGATTATATTTGTGAAGGATTTGGGGAATCCATCCCTGCCGATTATGACTGTGTTTAACTCCGATGTAAACTGTTATTTCTTTTATTGCACTTGCTCTATTAGATGTATAATATACTATTTTTATTTGATAAAACAATGACATTTTCCAAACCTACCTAGCAAAAGGACGTAATTGAAACCAAATTGACCTTTGGCCATTCCACTGAAAGCCTGCTCCTTCCCACCTACTTCCATTGCTCCAGTGAAGAAGTGTTTTTGAAGGAAATTGGATTCTGTTTGCATAAAACAATGTGTTCAGCTGATGGCTATGAGGATCCAATTAACTGTTCTAACAATAGGGCTAAAATGAGGTAACAGTTGTGTTCGTAGCCAAGTAGAATTACATTGCCTGAATACTCCCTTTTGTAATCTCTCGGAAGGTCAAAAACCAAAGTACAGAACCATATTTAATGGGCTAGAAGAAGATACTCAGGGGAAAAAAGGAAGAGAGATGGACTACACTGTAACAGGAAAAGCAGAAACTCTCATTTCTATACAAACATAAGGGACACTTACTTGCACAAGTAAAATCAGACGTTACTCTAAATATCAATATCACTGTTACTTTACTACAAAAGATGATATGGCTAGTATTGACAGATAGAAAATGTCGAAGCAACTGAGTGGAGAACAGGTAGATCTACTTCTTATTGCTAAATCCACTGCCCCTGAGCTCCAGCCTCTCGGAACTCAGCTTTTCTTTCAAATGCCTCTTGGATATGCTTATTTTTGAGAAATATCTATATAGGATTATTGTGTCATTTTAAAAATCTATTGTATTGGTACATTTTTACATAATAATTGCATTCATTATTGCGAATTTTGATCTGTTCATGACAAATCTTGATTCTCATTTTCCCCATTCCCCTGCCCTCTCTACAACCCCCTCCCCCATATGTATAAGCTTTGTTTCCTTCTTTTCTACTATCAAGTTTTTTGTTTCCCTTCTTTACTTACTGCTTCTTTTTATTGTAGCTATTTGAGGTTTTTGCTAGCTTTTGTGTGCTGTATATATTTCAGTGTTAACTCCTCTTCAGTTATATATTGTGTAAATAGTGTCCCTGTCCTGTTAGTTTCTATAACTGGTGAGAAAGGAGGATCTGGTTCCATTTCTCTGCAAGTGGATATCTAGGGCTGTTTACTGAAGGGCTGTTCTGCCTTTAACAACATCCTTAATGAGATAGCCCATGTGAAGAGGTGGGAAGATGCAACCTCAAGAGCCACACGTGTTGTAGTTGCCCGCACTTCTCATGGCAGAATCTTCACTAGAAATCTTTAATTTGGAAGGTTAGCCCTCAAACTGTCATCCTCTGATTGCTGTGATTAATTGTGGCACGATGGTTACAAGGTAAAGAAGGACCTTCATCTTATTTTGAGAGTGGCCTTCCCTGTTCTGAGGAAATTAGCTTGCTCTAAAAGAAAGGTCTTGACATCATTAGCCAGTTCAGGTATTCCTATCAAGTTTTACTACATGAAAATGGTAGATTTTAAAGGTGTTCTTTAATTTTATCACTTGTGATAAGCTGTTATTTGTAGAAAGAATGGGCTGTGTTGGAAAACCTCAGCCAGGCAGCATCTCTGCAAAGAAAGGCTGACGGTCTTCTGTGGCCAGATTTACTGCTGTCCGTCCGGTCTACGGATGTCTTAGCTCCTTGCTCAGCTCACCTCACTGAGGGCGAAACTCTCCCTGGAATCTTATCTGGATTTTGATGACTGCGTGAAGTCCAGAACCCAGGAAGGAACACGTGGGTATCCTGTACCTAGAACCTTTTATAATAATTTTAGTTCAAATCATCACTAACTACAGTGGTGTTATAATAACCACACTTTCAAGTACATACTTGTGTCAAGTGCAATATTAAGAGCTATCCATGTTCATGACAGTTGTGTGAAGTGATATGATTTTTCTTCTCTAATATTTCCACAGGTGTAACAACTCTGGTCTGCAGTGGAAAAAGCTCACATGGCCATGGTGCTAGAAGTCAGGTTGGTCTGAATCCATTGCCTGTGTTTTCACCTAGCATGGGTTTCTCATTGTCACCTTACCCTACCATTCTAAAGCTAATGAAGCCTAGTGAACCTGCACCAGCATGTCTGGGCTTTTTGTTGAATAATCATCTGCATATATGCACCAGAGCACCAAGAAATTACTGATATGAAAATTTCCCACACATTGGATATGGACCTAAAAATCTTTTGAATTAACATGGAAAAGTAGAATTGGTATTATTGTGTCCACACTACAACAAAGAAACCACATTAAAAGGAAAAGAAATTGAAGTTCAAAGGTAATAAGCCATGCTAGGCCCAACATAGTACTTCAGTTCCAAATGTTTTTCTGCAGTATCTTAGTGAAGTAAGTAGTGTGTTGGAGGAAGCTAAGAATTCTGATCTCTTTCTGCTGGAGCTATTCCTTCCCTACAGTAAGATATCAAGAAAGGATATACAAGGAATGTCCAGGGAGACACACTTGCATGTGTACACACTAGCTGGGTGACCCAGGTCATGGCATGTGGGTTTAGGGACAGAGAGGACTCAAGCATCAGAATGTAGCTTAGCAGTCTTCACTTTCTCCGTGTCACATACCTTTGGCAGATCCCTGACAAAAAGGGAGAAAGACAGACAAAAATAAGAGGCAGTCCATTTGATTAAATGATCCAAAACCATAACAACCTAGTTTTTGAGAGCTCTTCTCTGGTTAAGAAACATCAGGCTTTGTGGCTGGCAAGTGGAAGACGCCATATTTTCTAATGGTCTAGTGCTGCTTTGATCGGGGTAGCAGCCAGAGTTGGTACAGAAACACAGACAGCAGCCGAGCTGATTATATTTTTATTCTTATCAAATTTCCTCAAGCAAAGTGGTTGCCAGAAGAGACCACGAGTCATTTTATTGCATTTGCCTCCAACAGGGTCAATCACTTCAAAATTTATGTCAAGCCTATGATTTTCCTTATTGTAGTCAATTAAAATTTAGGGGTCTAGAGTTCAGAGGGAAAGCACGAAGGCTTTTTCCTGGGTGCCAGTCTGGATCGGAGTGCAGGGGAAGCAACTGCAATGCCTGCAGCTTGTCTAGAAGGGCAAAGAGCTGAAGTTCAGTGGAGCGTCGGTGGAAGACACCTTGGGACCACTCTCCTTCCCAACCAGGGTGAAGCTGAGGCTGGAACGATGGTCCCCTGGGGTGGGGAGCCCTGGTAGAGAGACCAGCCTTAGAAGTATATCGCAACTATACAGAGGAAGTGCTGCGTTCTTTGTTGCTGACAAATATACTGCAAGACAGAAATGTGTAAGCACATCCACTGAAATACAAAAGCTCCGTATTCTACACTGGCCACTTACTAGGTGCACTAGCTGTGGGAGGTTATTTCTAAACTTTGTTTCATCATCTGTAAAAATAAAGATAATGTCACACGAGTGCTAAGCAAGTTAATGAGGAAAGAAAGCTTAATATGGAAAACGTTCTCCATAAATATCAGTTACTGCTTACAGTTAATGGGGGGGGTGGTCAAGGGTGCTCACAAAACTATGCGTGTTAAACTAAAGTACATGTAACTATTTTCAGAAACCATACAAACTCCTCATAGGTTGTGGGATTCAGCGGCTTTAAGTTACAGTGTGTATAAGAGAATAGACAGTGGGGGGGGCATGCTGAAGGCTAGCAGACTTAAGGGGGCAAATCACTCAAGTCTTAAGCCTCAGCTTCATCTCCTGGAATACAGGAGCAACAGTACAACCTCCTTCACCACCCTATGGTGAGGAGTGAACGTGCGGATGAAGTTTAAGTATTTAACTCACGTTTGATGTTTAAGTGTTGATAATAATTCTATTTTTGTCATTATCATCACGATCAACCTTTAACCTCTTAAGCAGGAGGTTGAGATCTTAGAAATAACATCATAACGCAAAGTAGGGGAACTCTAGCAAACCAGCATCTAGCGCATGACACCAAATTTACTTGACCGTGATAGTCAATTACAGAGCAATGTTTAAGCGTTAAAATCAGTAAACCTAACTTAATGCATGAAGGGACTTGTACAGAGAGAGAACAAAGAACTTTTAAGTTTCTAAGTAGAAATAAAGGTCACTGGCCCTCCACCTCCTCCACTCTGATGATACTCAACAGGAAAATACTCCATTTAGGAGACTCTCTAGTGAGCCAGAAATACACGTCATTAAACTCTTCACCCAGAGGAGACAATCTAGGATCTCTGAACCCAAACACACCTGAAGAAGCCTTGGGCAGCTTGGGTGCGGATCCTGAGTAGCCAAGAGAAAGTTCTGCCACGGAGCAGGAAGCGAATGTTCTGTGCATGGAGCCAGTGTGTACTCGATGAGTCAGTGACCCATCCAGTCCAGGATTCCCTGGACAGGATTTATCCTTACAGTACACATTTTTCAATGTTGCAAAAATATACAAGCATGACAAATGGGGTGGCACGAAATGATCATTAGGATTATAATACGTGTGTGAATAAGTCATCGGAATAGTCCTCGCGAGTAAAGGCCCATATAAATGCTAATATTCCCGCCTCTTGCTGGTACTAATAATGTGTCATCTGGCAGAAACAGTGCCTTAAGTGCTTTATGTTCTCTGCTGGAATCAAGTCATTAATCCCATTTATATAGTTAATGGGGAAGCCCTGAGTCCAAATTAAGGTCCTGAAGAAAAGTACTGGAATTAATAACAAAGGGGAATAATTTTTTCACTACAGCTATAATATTGCTTTGCTAAATAGCACTTTTTGACCCTGAACTTTACTTTGAATACTGAACATATCTACCACGAAGAAAATGCTTAATAGCCTTACATCAACGTCAGCTTTAAGTTGGTCACGCCACACATTTCTAGGACCACGTGGTCACCGGCTCCCCAAGCCTCCTGTTCCGTCAGTCTGTGAGAGCCCGAGCAGCTTCCACAGCGGGCGTGTAAAGCAGGCTTTCCACTGAGCACACGCCGCACGCACGACGTGCACTCTGATGCGTTTTCAGCCCGTGGTCCTCTCCTTCGCGAGATGCAGCAGCACGTAGCAATCTTATATCCTAGTGAGCCATGGAGCAAAAACACCCCGGATCTACCTGCAGGGACTTCCTCGCTCAGTAGTCCTCAGGCCAGCTTTCCTTATCTGTAAAGTGGGTATAGAAGGAGGATGTACTCCAGGGATAATTATTATAAGTATTGATAAACAAGAGGCAGGAAGAAAGGGATGGAAACGGGAGAAATGGAGAGACCTGCCAAGACAGAAGACACCATGTAAAGCCAGTGTGTACTCGACGGGTCTGTGGACCTCCTGATCTCTGACCGGAGCTGTCTTGGGGGTCTGTGTCAGAGAGGCCGGCGCCAGAGGCTGTGAACCTGTGCACATGATCAGACTCAGCTGCAGTGACTCGAGGCGCCGTGGGCCCCAGGGAGAGAAGTGACTTTTCATACAGTCACAAAGACCTCAACGACCACCACAGAGAGAAGCCACCTCTGACTTGTGCTGTGCTTCGGACAGAGAAGATATCTGCAGAAACACTCTGTGCGCACTCTACAAGGACAATCCTGATTAGATCAAGCCGCTATGGCAAAGGCACTTACTTCAGTTTAAACACTGTTAGACATTCAACCTGCACCCTGGGGTGACGGGTGCTGGCACCCCGCCGGGCGGTGTGGGATTTTTTTTTTCTCAGCAGAAGTAGGCAGCCACATTTCAAAGCAGCTTCTTTTCCTTTTCTGTGCATGGCACGTGATGAGACAGAGGGATAAGCTTTATCCTGGGTTCCCTGAGGTGCTGGCTCTGCATGAAGTAGGACACTGGAGCCCGGTTTTGTTTTTTTTTTTTTTTTTTAGGTTTTTTTTTTTTTTTTTTTTTGAGACAGGGTCTCGCTTTTTTGTGGTTCAGGCTGGCCCTGAGCTCAGCCTCAAACTCACATCACAATCCTCCTGCCTCTGCCTCCCGAGTGCTGGGATCACAGGCGTGAGCCACCACGCCCGGCACTGTGGTACGTGGTACTGGTTGCTGCTGGGTGTGGGTCTCCACACCCAGTATTGTTATGTGGTTACCGGGGAATCGAACCCGGGCCCTCGCGCTTGCGAGACAGGCGCCGGAACCACTGAGCTAACTCCCCGGCCCTGGAGCCCGGTTTTGATGTTATGCTATGGGGTAAAAAGATGGTCACATGCTACGGTCCAGAACAGCACAATGCGGAGAGTGAAAGATCACACGGGAAAACTGTGCTGAGACGCAGAGCTGAACTGTGAGCATCCGGAGAAAATGAGCATCTACAGGCATCCTGAATGTAGAGGAGCGGTGGAGGCGGCACAGGAGCACAGGAGAGCTCGAGTCCACCCAGCAACATTCCACACACAACTGGTCTTTGAAACATCTGGCTGCAAATACCCTGTCATCCCCCTTCCCCAGATCCCACGTTGGCCCTCATCTCAGGGACAGACTTGTCTCTAGTTTGGTTAAATTCACAGCCAAAAAGACCTATTCTTATGTTTTTACATTGGCAGAGAATTCCTTCACATAAGCTCACAGATTTCTAACTCCAAGAACAGAGTTAGTGACATTTCTGAATTTCTCTTCAAGAGGCCTTCTGTAAAGAAAAGTAACTCTTCTGTAAGTCGGCCAGAGCTACACTCTGGAGTCCAGAGTTTTCTGAGGGAAACTGGTTGACTTTAAATGTAGCTTTGAGATTGTAGAGGAACAAGGATCAGATAGTGCAATTCAATGTCTTCAAAATATAGCTCAGAAGCCACCCCCAAAGAATCATCAGGAGGATTCTGAGACTCACTCATCCAGTAGAAGTGATTGGTGAGGAAAATCTCAGACAGGAGCAACAGAATCAAAACACGAGATCCACTGGCTCTTCCTCTGTGACCCGAAGACTTGTACAACCATCTTTGGAGATATGTCTGTCAATTCATCAAATGTTGTCTGAATAATCCCAGCCCCCAAACTCCTCTTGGCTTGAAAATGTAGACCCTGGGGATGAATTCTATTCAGGAACTCTTCCTTCTCAGTTGCCCTCCTTCCAAGGTACAGTCATGCATTTGAATTTATTTTCTTGACACATTTACTTGTCCTCTCCTATATATCACTATCACTGTGTCAAACTGACTTTGATGGTGGAATATGCATGGAAAAGAAAGAAAAAAGTCTCCAGACTCAACTTTACTTCATTCTTTCTCTAATTTCACATCTGCAGGTACCTTGGCTCTTAATAGCTTATCCCTTTGTTTATGACTGTTAAAAGAAAAATGATCAAATATTAAATCCCTGGGCATAAACATGACAAAAGAAGAAAATGGATGACTGCTGGCCCTCATTTGTTATACTGTAGTATTCTGACACACTGTAAGTTTTTCAGCCATACAGAATTTCACGACTTTAATAAAGTTCTGCTTATGAGAGTTTTCACCCTTTGTTTCGAAACTGCTGATTCTTCCCTGGCTCTATCATCCTAGACACATCTTTAAATTTCGAAGCTGGGGTCCATAAGAGTGATGCCGGGTTCCCAGGATGAACATTTGCAGGCGGAGGAAGCAGAGGCTGCACCATGCTCCGTGCTGCAAGGCCTGCTCCCTGCTCCAAACGGAAGCCTCCACACCAGCTCTGCAGGAAGTGCTGTGGGGGCCCAGCTCTCTACAAAGTGAGCCTTGTACTCATAATCTTCTTGAAAAGCTTAGAAATTTCTACTCGCATGGAATCAAATTCTACCCCTGTGTGTCCCACAGGGGTGAAATCTGAGGCACCCACTTCTCAAAGCATTGATTTCTCCTTTTGTAGAAATCAAGGACACTAAGCACCTACTTAGAGAACTATCTCAAGCAGGAGATCACTTGAGGTGGTGCTGGGCTCAGTAGTGGGTTTGACGCACACCACATGTCCTGTGTGTTCTTCCTCTCCACCCCTGCCCTGCCCCCTGTCACTGTGTCAGTCTCTTACTCTACAGGTAAAGGGGCCCAAGGCAGAGGGTATTTTGCTATTTGACATCTTGGCCTGCACCTGAGACATCAGCCTCCTGTCCCAGTGGGGCCTCCTCTCTTCTGCCTTCTCCTGCGGACACCTACCTGTGCTCTGCACCTCATCTTCCCTTGGGCCTGTAATTCAGTGACTCAGTGTTAAAATGAGTGTTTAAAAAGTAGTTTCCACACAGAAAGTATAAAGACTACACCTCTCAAAGAAGCTTCGGAGTTACCAATTTCAGACAACAAAAAAATGGATTTTTCAAATGGCTGAAGGAGTAAATCTTCCTGGTATGGAAAGAAAGGCATTAGCAGTGTGTATCACGAAGAAGAAAGGATGAACATGAGATGATGGCACTTTCCCTTTAGCATTTCTATAAAAATATACGCACTTACTACATGTACCCGTGACCCCTAAAGGAGCTATGAAAAGTTTCTCTATAATTTTCCTTGATTTTGTTTGGAGAAAGCTGTATTTATTAATCATACTATTGAGTAAATTCCATGTGTCCTTAACATGGTAACATAATAATATATAATTTCCATTGCAAAAGTCAATCAGATGTGAGGTAGGCGAGGCTCCTTCTCTCCACATATATCTAAAAACTACTGCAATGATAATGACCTTTGTGACTATACTCGGGCAGGAAGAGGTAAGTTCTAAGTCCTCAGTTTCTCATACTAGAGAGAAGTACTTATAAGTGAAATAAATAGGTCACAATGTGTAAATACCATCTCTTTTCTCTGGTATGAGAAATTGAAGATGTAAATGAGTTCTAGAATGTATGGTAGAGATATTTTGAAATAGAAAATATTCAAAGAGAAAAGAGGGTAGGGGTGTATAACAATGGGAAAGAAAACCGTGATGGTAAAAAAGGGGGGAAACAAGTTTCCTCTGTGAGCAGGTGCATGAGGAAAAAATGAGAAACCATGGCATATACTGGTACAAATTCCCAGTGTTGAATGTGATCATGATGTGTATGTAAAATGTACCAATCAAATCAATTTTTAAAAAAATAATAACAAGCATTAACAGGACAGTGAGTAAAGGAGTGGAAAGGAAGGAAAAAGACCAAGGTAGGATGGAGTCTCAGTTTAGGCTTGATTCCACAAGGGCCCTGAAGATCCATTCCACTACTATTTATTGGAGTTTAGAGTTGACCCAACTTGATAGACAAGTGATAGGTTTTATATTGCCCTCCAGGTTGTCATTGGTTGGGGCCGTTTGCAGGAGGCTATAAATTACTAAGCCTCTCCATCCTCATCTCAGTGGCTCTAGTACTCAGGCAGTGCTCTAAGGAAATCTATAGGTATAAGTTCTTAGGAGAAGCACTCAAAAGTTAATAGCTATCTCACTAGAATTGGTGAAGATCAGAGAGGATCTTGGCAAGTAAGCACTACCTTGAGTCTTAGGCTATACTTAGATTTATACTTTTGACAAATGTTGAAACTGTTGATACTTTAGCAACTCTCGGAGATGGACCAAATACATTTTGCACAAGGAAATTGGCATGCTCCTTTGGAGGGAAGGGAAAGAATGATATGTTCTGGATCAAAAATGTCTTCCAGGGCCAAGGATGTAGTTCAGTGGTTCAGACACCTGCCTTGCAAGTGCAAGTTCCTGAGCTCAACTCCTGGGACCAGAAAAAAAGTCCCCCAAAAGACTCTTACATTCAGAGATGGGGCTTTTGGAAAGTGATTGAGTCACGAGGTATAACCTCATCCATGGGACTGCTCCATCCATGACCTCATAATGACTGTGATGTGAGCAGGTGGAAGTGGGTGGAGGACACAGGTTGCTGTGGGGCCGAGTCCACTGATGGCAGATAGAGACCTCAGCAACCACAAACCCAAATGATTTTTTTCCTCTAGGTTGTGCATGTCAGGTGAGGAAATACCCAACTAACACAGCCTACCAAGGCTACCTTGAAGCCTTGCTAGAGGACATATTTTCCCTTTGACTCTTCTCCTTGTTGCCAAGATAGTTAGTGATAAAACTCAATAAAGATGAGAGAAACACCAGTAAAAACATGCTGACCTATAGCATACATTTAAGGCTCAACAATAAAAGTAATTTTGAGTCCATTCTTCTCTTATTTATATTGATCCATAGGTCTCCATTCTCATTTATTACATGATGCAAATTTAATATATATTAGATTTTTTTGCTGAAAGATGGTTCTAGGAGGTATGCCAAAAAGACTATACTTGCTTGCAATGTGATATTTCATTGCTATTTATTTTCTTGCTAATGCTCCTCACATAGCAGATAAAGTCCCAGGAAGCAATTTCACTGTTTCCCAAAAGGTTTGGACCGCAACAAAGAGATAGCATTGAAACAACAAACCAGTCTTAAACACCCAAACAGACATGTCCACCTTCAACCTACAGGAATGGTACAAGGGGAAGTGCAGCAAAGTATAAGATATTCAATACAACTTGTATTACCAGGGACAATGTGAGCAAGCCTCAGGGGAGCATTCTCCAGCTCCAGTGTTTAACTCTGCATCCATCTTGGGGAGAGATGGATCATAGGGTCAGCCAGGCTCCAGGACATGAAACACTATGATCCAACCTCTTGCTGCCTTACTGATTAGTAGCACAGATAACAGGAGTAAGACAATGAGTAGACATGATTCAAGAATTTCACTGTTGCATTTGCTTAAAATATTTAAGTACAGAAAGTGAAAAAGACTGCAATGTCATAAATGTCTAAGAACCAATGAATCACAGAGCCAAGAAATCTTGTTTAAAAAACTATTATATACTCTAAACTGTGGTTAGGACTATGGGACTACAGACTATTTTCAAATAATTTGCGGTGCAGTTGAGATGACAAGACTAATCTACATGAAAATATCAGGGCTCAGAATTTTCAGTAAGAGAACAATCTGAAGTTGTCAAAAACAAGGCTGCAGCCAACAGAGGTGTCGGTAACTGACAAAAGTCTGCAGAACAGCTCCATATATTATCTTGGTCAAAAGTGCTTGTAAAATAAAAAGAGGTCTGCACACTGTTAGAAGCCCCACCATGAAGGGTCCACAACAACACAGAGAGCTGCTTGAGCTGAATTAAACATGGTCTGATAAAAACATTAAACTATTGTTTCTTCCTATATCAGAGTCAAGCCTATTCTTATTATTAAAAAATAAACCTGCTTTCACATTTTTAAAGCACAAACTCCAAGCCTAATCCTAATTCCACAATAGGCCAACAGTAGATCCCTAAAGCAGTTGAAAGGTGTGATTTCTCAGGAGGAGGATATAGAAGGCAGTAGCTGTACATCCAGAATGGGTCATGGTGACCTAGGGGACCCTCTGGATACAGAACACAGTATCTATAGTGTCTGAGTCACTGTAGCCTATGACCATCCTCTGGATTATTAATTTCCAAGAGACCAACAAAGAAAAACCAGTTAAGCTTGGCATGGTGGCACATATCTGTAATCTCAGCACTCAGGAGGCTGAGGCAGGAGATTGCCATGAGAACTCAGTGAGTTCAAAACCAACCTAAATTATGTAGCAAGACCCTGTCTCAAAGAAGAAAGGTGGGGGGAAGGAAAGTCAATTGGTTGTAATTATTATAAGGGCCTGTTCAGTGTTGGATAACCATACAGTATTGTTACATTTGTGCTCTCATAAAATTATGTTTTTCATTGAAACCACTACAGAATTATAAAACAAACTTCATGAGTTAGGATAATACCTCAACATTAATCCCATTTTGAAGGCTAACTTTTGGTACTACACTTGATTTTAGCCAAAAGGCTGAGAAGCAATGGCCAACTTTTAGTACAAAAAAAAAAAAAAAAACTTTTTTCTGTAAGTAATTCAAGCAAGAGAAATCCTAGGGTGATCAAAAAATTCTGTTTTAGCCATAAAATAGAGATATTCAAAAGCATATGATTTCTTGTCATTTTGAATTTCAGATTCTGTAGAAATTTCCACTTCAATTCCAACAATAGTGACAGTGATATCCAGGACCAGCCCTTCCACACATGTCCCCAGTGTAGGGCCTCCTGGGGGTCACCAGGAAGAGCACCAAATCAGTTCTGCTCTGTGTGTGGCCCAACCAAGCTCTTTTGCCTGCCCACACTCAC
This sequence comes from Petromus typicus, assembly GCA_004026965.1. Taxonomy (NCBI): domain Eukaryota; kingdom Metazoa; phylum Chordata; class Mammalia; order Rodentia; family Petromuridae; genus Petromus; species Petromus typicus. Next base: position 135,301 of record PVIR01000120.1, on the reverse strand, counting down.
ACAAGGCACACTGGCTGAAGTCCAGCCCAACCACCACGCCCCTTTCTCCAGTCCTGGCTCATTCCTTCACCGCCATCACTCTCCTTTCCCACAGACGTCGACTTGATGCCCATCCTTCCATCTCCAGGAATTAAGTGTGGCTTTTATTTTCCTGGAGGGAAAAACACACCACTCTGGAAATGCACTAATCTCTCTGCTCTTTCATATTCAAGGTCTTCATTTTAATTCCTAAATCACTTTCCTGTTTGACTTTAAGATACTTTTTTTAGCTTTACAATGAACAGATCTCTGTTCAGAAATAATGTGTAGCTCTCATTCGAACAGTTCAGTGATCAACTCCCTTCATTCCTCTTTCTACTAGTATTTACAACAAAAGAAACACCTGCCTTCCACAAGAAGCAGCTTCTGAGAACAACTTGCAGTTTCCGAAGAGGTTAGAATGCTGCATTTATGTAACATAGCTCATCTCAATGTTCCAGTTTCCATTATTTGAAAATTCCCACTTCTCTCTGAGCTGGTTAACCTCTGTTGGAGTAAACTAAGCATGGCTCCATGACAATTCAACCCCCACTTTGACTATAAAATATGTATTCCTAGGGAAAAGAACTGAGATGCTTGTCACTTCAGAGAGATCCTTAAAGATAAGAAATTAGTCTAAAACAAAGAAGGAAGAATCTGAGAACAAAAACCATATTTATTATTCATATTCTGTTCACATTTCAATTGCTAACTCTTAGCTCTTTGTCTAAAATTTAAGACTTTGTTTTTGTAGTAATTTGAGAGAACAGTGAATGGTAATGTGTTTGCATCATACAGCGATCTTGAGTGATCAAAAGGAATGTGATAGTAATAAAGAAAAAAGGAAACAAAGCTTATGTATATAGGAGGTGAGGGGTCGCAGGATGGAGGGGAAGGGGGAAAAATGAGAATCAAGTGATGTCATATTCTGGTACAAACTCTCCATGTTGAATGTGATGATGATATGCATTCATAATGTACCAATAAAGATTTGAGTTTTTTAAAAGGAGCATGAAAGAGAAGATCTCTTCTAAACTGGTGATCACATATACTTCAAAACTTAACCAATCAGAAAGTCTGAAGAAGCCTCTTATTCTTTTCTATGTCCTGTGAACATTTCTATTACCAGTTTAACATCCACTAGAATCTACCATTACCACTGTGTCCTCCTACTATGATGCCCTCAAAGCTCAAAGTGTTCAGTGATAAGTTGTCCTGGTGATAAATAAATGTCCACCTCCTCTTGGACCACACTACATTATATCTAGATATACAAAGATTGTTCCAATACACCAAAGCCTGCCGGAGCATGTCTCCATTTGTACCCCTCTATCCTAATCTTATAACGATTCCTGCACAGACTGACTCCAGAGACAAAGCAGAGGGGACCCCACTCTGAGTTAATAACTGTCACTCGGCTCCAACAGTGAAGGCTTTCTTCATCTCCGAGCCATTCTTGTGCACTACTCAGGTGAGCTGCTTCAGGGGCCGTCCAAATAGATTCCTAGCAGGTCACACATGAATTCTACCCTCTAACATGCCTCCTCCTGCTCCAGAACTCTGCTCTTTCTCAGAATCTCTCATCACTGAGCACACAATGAAGTGGCAATTACATTTCCCCTGCTGTTGTGTCATCACTGACACTCTTTGCTGTTTTTAAAATCCAAACTAGACCCCTAATTAGCATGAGATCTTCATGAGGCTCAGTCTGGCCAGTAGCCCTGAGGCCCAGGTCACGTGCTTAACCCAACCACCATCTCACGAGGCACCCCAGGAACAGGAGAGGAGCCCAGACAAAAGCATAGTTCTCCCAACAGTTCTAAGGACACCTGTTCTCAACCCTGGAACATAGTTCAGCAGTGTGGAGGCAACACTGTGTCTGCCTTTCAGAATTTGAACTTTCTTTGGGAAGAAAGATTTTTACTCAAGAGATAAGAAGCAAACACCCTGGGATATAGTACAAGAACAGATGCTTTATTTGGCATTACTTTGTAATTATATTAGTCGGCTAGGTTGATATAACAAAACATCATTGATTGGCCTAAATTGCTCACGTTCTGGAGAATGAGAAATCCAGTCTCAAGGTACCAGACAGTTCAGCTCCTAATGGGCTCTCTCTTTCTAGATACTTTTCCACTGTGTCTTCCTGTGGTGCTGGAGGGTGAGCTGAGAGGGCTCTGAGGCACTTTTCCATGAGGGCACCAATCCCAACCCCAGGACAAGTGCTACACCTTTGAGGCATCATCACTTCCCAAGGCTGCATCTCCAAACATCATCACTTTGAGCTTCAACATATGAATCTGGAGGCACAGTTAGGCTCATAACAGGAACTAACTGAAATTTTCTACTTCAGTAATGACTTACCTTCAGTAGGTCACTGAAGCCAACAGAATTGAAGAGGGTCTTCAGGTATGCATGAAACCTGGGTAAATAAGGGTAGTGCTGGTCTTCAAAATGAGGGAAAGTACACTCTTACATTTAAAGCCACACTCATTAAAATTCTCCTGTTTGCTGTTTGCTTTTCAGAAAGTATTTAGATCAGGTTAAATTCATGGGAAACAAAAAGAAAAATGCTTTCCATAAATGATAATGTTAAAGATAATTGATTTTTAAGGGCCAGGGTCTACAAAACAAAAACCTGTACTTAGCTAAACCATTTGAACACAAAATTATTATGTCATATTTCCCATCTTCTTAGCCAATCTCAAAGCCCAAGATGTCCTTTCATATACAATGAGAGTTAATTTGGTAAGAGCTACAAGTGAGAAGCAAATGTTTGCTACTTTTAAATCAAATGAGCTTTGCTTAATAAGTCTGAAACTTATGAGTTTTTGACCTTTCATGACCTTATATCCCTTCATCTAGACCTCAATGCTTTGGCAAAGCTAAAGAAAATCACAATTTGTTTTAATACATTCTTGACTTAGCAAGCCAATATACTTATAATAAGTTGTGAGTATAAGTCATTTTTTGGCATAAAACCAACAACATAATTAGCCTGGGGTGCCCTGGGCTCTTAATCATGGACCAGTAACCTCACAAGGGAGTGACTGAATTTAACACTTTATCCACCGAGGCCAAGTTTCTGTTGAGTCAAAGGAATCTTTCAACACACTTTGCTCAAGTATCTTTGATGGTCTTAGAGGTCAACAGGAGAAAAATAATCTTGGTCTTGGAGAGGCCATAGTTTTTAATTTATACCATCATAAGGAATATCAGCCTTTTTAAGGATTATAATGTCACTTTTTTTTTACTACATAGATAATGGTAACATAAAATCTGAAGAATGTATTCAGTCTGATGTTTTCAACAATTTGTATTTCTCAGTTTTAAAAAATAAAGTGAAGATTGTGGGACTAGGAGCTTGAGAGCCTGTTGTATCTTTTACTGTAATGTTTTACTTTGTTAATTTGTACATTCACTATACCTTTGATGACCCCTTATATCTAACTCTGCTCATAGTCTAAGCTAAAGGGACCATAGCAGACATGGCAGTGGAATCCTGCACTCGTTTGGGAAGTAGACACCTCGTGTTAGATGCGCACTGAAGACTCTCACCTGTAAGAAACCATTGGGGACCTGGCAGTACTGCCCTGTACAGCACGAAAGGAGCCTCGCAGATCCTTGGTACTGCATCATTTTTAGGTGGTATTATTTCCTTGTTTAGAGAAGGGAAACTGAGGTAGAAAAAAACAATCAAACAATCTGCCCAGGGTACACCACAAGTAAGCGTCACAGATGACGCAGAAGTTGTCCAACTTCAGAATGTCTAATGACGAAACCCAGTTCTCCACCATTGCTCCCAAAGCCTTTCACAGCTCCCAGTCCTAAGCAGAGTTGCCACCAGTAAGTGTGGCCTGACTGTCAGGCACAGGTGAGGACTCAGGAGGGGTGAGCGTGAGCAGAGTTATTCTCCAGACATCAGGCCCTTGGACTCTAAGGCACTCAGCTCAAGCTTCCTAGATGTTTGAGTGGTGGAGACAGAAAGTGATGGGTAGATTTACCTTTTCATTCTCCAAGTTTTACAGCCTTTTCCTATGGCTTCACCTCACAATTCTCCACCGCAACCCGTGAAGCCAAAAGTTTAAAAATGCAGGGTATGCATGCCTGAACCCCTCAGCAGAGAACTCTGGTGGCAAAGTGAGAATAATTACCGAAGGTGCTATCAGCTACCAGCCCACCCTGAGTACCCTGAAATGCAGCTCATATGTCACCAGCAACCGAATGAGCAGTTCATGTTCTTCCATTTTTCTGAGCTAATTATCTGCCTCAGAATAAAGGCAGACAATTAGCACAAGTATAGTATCTTTGACACCACAAAGAAACAGAGCACTGACATCAAGAGAGAGTTCAGAAAATGCCAGCTCAAGGGGAACTCAAAGCCTGGGGATAGCTTAGTTATTCACTCACTCTCTGGCAAGTTTGTATGCATCTTTGGAGCACCAGGTCCAGAATGTCAAGGCAGGTGGCATGTATGTGTATAGAGTGTCATAAGACACAGGTAAAAATAATAAATGAAGGAGCTAAAAATCTCTCAAATGCTGTCCTCAACTCACCTTTTTATTTTATCTCAACCTAATGATGATTTTTATTCTAATAGTATTAGGCAAATCTCCTACCAGACAAGTAGTCTTCCTGTTTTGTGCCGTTGGGGGAAATAGAAAGAAGTTGTGGAAAAGATAAAGGAAGAAGCAGGAAGAGGAAAGGAAAGGACAGAAAGATAATGCAAAGATCACTTTAAAGAAGTGATGGAGATGTCAGTGTTCTGCACCAGGTCCCAGCTGGCAACGAACGTATCTGCTGAACTTCATTTATTAGGTTTTAATTAGCTGACATCCACAAAAACTGACAGGAAACACATGGGCACGGGCCCTTGCATGCATTCTTTCCTTCTTCCTAAAAGCCAGCGGCTATACTTTCCCATGCTGTGCAGAAAGTCAAGACCAGGCTTTGAGAAGGAGATCACAGTATGTCACCAAATCTTCTCATTTGTTTCCCACTCACCCAAGATGTGTTTGCCCTTCTTTTCTCTTAAAGTGAGACAAGAGCTCGTTTTGAATATTCATTCATGCAGACACTGAAATCATAGACAGAGTGGCCACTGTCTGCAAACGTGGCTGTATAACTAGACAGGCACACAGTGAACAGCTATAGGATAGTCCCAAAGCAATCATGAAGAGCAAAATAAGATGCTTCCTCTTGTTAATTACGTATTTATGCTATATTTGTAGTTTTGTTCTACCATCTTGTTACTCCATTCAGAGTTTATAGAAAGCCTAATGAACACTGCTAAAAATAACACCCCTCAGAGACACATATGACGTACCTTGATAATGATGGTTTCAATGCTTCTCTTATTTTATTTGTGCAGCAGGTGATCATTAAAATTAAGCTCTTGATTAAAATTGCCCAGGGTAATTTATCTCAGGCTGCATTCTCACTTAGCAAGTGAAGAGATTCATAAACACGGATGGGGCTGAAGTTTTCACAAGCTTAGAAACTCTCTGGGATAAAAGCCATTATGTTAACACAAAAACTCACAATAACTACCTGGAATCTAACTTCTTATGATCAACACACACTCACTGAGTCATTGGAAAAAAACAGTAAATAAATTGGCACTGTCATGCACATTTGATGTAAAAGTACAGGCTGGGACCCTACAGAACATTTTAATGGGGAGGGGGGCCTTTTTTATCTAGCATTATCAACTTTGAGTGTTCATAAGTAACAGAGGGACAGAACTCTCTGATGTAAGTTTACATGGTAGAGATAATCAAAATATAGTTCAAAGAATAATCAGGATTATTAGGGTTATTAATATTTGATTGTCAGGATTTGATAACCAGGATGAATAATCAGGATTTGCTAAATAGTCCCTAGGTTTTCTTGTGTCCATCAGAATCCCAGTGTAGTTTTGCCCCATCCTCATTATGCCATAGGAAATTTAGCTTTACTGTCTCAAGGAAACACTCGGAGCTATGTGCTCAGGCCCATCTGTACGCTACCAAGGAGGAAAGATCAGACCCAGCTGAGAAAGGCCCAACCTGCTGCCTCGAAGACCCCAGAGAACTCATTACCTGGCTGAACACATGATTAGGCCCCTGGAATTTTGACGCCATGAACCAATGTTCAGAAATATTGCTCTATTAAAAAGCAAGTGTGTCACAGTCTTTTCAACAGCCACAGGAGACAAAAGACTTTTTTTAAAGACACTCATTATTTTACAGAAACAGGTTGTTTATTACATTCAGGAGAGGAGATGGATCTTGGTTTTCTGCCAGTTCTTAAGATGGAAAAAAGAGGACCATCAGAGTCTTTGCTCTACTACCTCACATTTGAGTCTGGGACTCTCCCACTGGAGCACTGTCTGGCCAACTCTCCTTTGAAATGCATGGGCAGTGTTATTTTTTAGAAGTACATTAGCATAGAAATTTATTCTCCATGGTAAAAGCATTAAGGAAAACTGTGAGGTTTTCCATCATATGTATCAAGTTAATGAACAGCCACCTTATTAGAACAGTTTTAATGTGCTCTAAGCATATCATTTGCACATTTGATTATATGCCATCAGTAAGTACTTTCCAGAAATTCTTTTCTTAGTGGAAAGAAAAGAAACAGGAGTGTATTTGTAATAATGGAAGCTTGCACAATGAATTTGAAACACCCAAGGTGGTCATGACCCCATAAGGCCATGTAATAAGGGATACATTGGAATAATTACCTCTTTCTTATTAATAACGATCTTTCTATGAGACAGGGAGATGGAGAAACCTGTGTTGAGGTTACACTTTTAAATAGCTACATTAAAAGCAGTTATGAAATTATTTTTGAAGTCTGGATGCGATTGAAGCAGATTTAGCCAGGCCATTTCCATCACAATAGAATTTTTGAAGTGAGTGCAGGAGGAAATAGGGCCCATTACAGACAGGTCACCTGACCCAGTGCTAGAGATAATGTGAAATCCTTTCGTATACTAATGTCTGCAGGGCTTCGCCCACACTAGCCTGAGACAGATACCCAGGAAAGTGCTCAGTTCTAATAACCCTCCTGCTTTATTTTAGCCTGAAAGCCTCTTCCTAATCACATAAATGACTGGTCTCTGCCCATTTATCTTCAGTTAATGATGCAAAAGTATGTTGGAACCACCAGACACAGAGGAGAATTACTCGCAGGTCTCGAATGGCAGGAAGGTGGTGGCTAAGGTTACACTGAGTGTTCTTTGGGCCTAATGCATCCAGTGTCTGGTAGAAGCATTTATTTTTTTAATGAAATCTTTATTGGTACATTACATATACAGATCATGATTGCACTCCATAATGGGGATTTGTACTAGTATAAGATACAACTTAATTCTCATTTTTTCCCATAGCCCTACCACCCCCTATACACATAAAATTTGTTTCCTTTCTTTTTGTTATAATCTCATTATTTTTCCCCCTTCACCCTATTTCACTTTGAGTATTTTCTATTTCACAATATATAACATACAATTCTAGAACTCATTTACATCTTTATTTTCTCATACCAGAGCAAAGATGCAATATGTACCTATCTGTGACATATTTATTTCACTTATGAGGATATCCTCAAGGTACATCCATTTAAGTATAAATGATTCGAACTTATCATTTTATGGCAGAGTAATAAACCATTGTGTAGAAGAACCACAGCTTTTTTATCCAGTCTCCAGTTGATGGACACTTGGGTTGTTTCCAAGATGTAGCAATCACACACTGAGCTGCTATAAACATGAAGCATTTATTTCACACAGAGCCTGATGAGCATGAAGGGGAGGCAGATGAGCTGATTCAGGGTGATGAAGTGCCTGGAACTCCTGAGAAGTGGACGTCTCGTGAGTCTCGTCTGTGCATGGGGCAGCTGCTTCCTCATAAGGAAATAGTTGTCTCTGTCTTGTGTTCTTCACTGAGGCTGCCTAGTGTCACATTAATCAGTCTTCGCTTCCATGTGATAAGTCATATCCTAAGTGTTCCACCACCACATGAGCAGTTACATCACGCGAAGGATGACACTCACATGGCACCGTGTAAAAATGCAGCAGCCTGATATTGATTCAACAGAATGGCACGTGGACACCTTAAAATGTCCATGCTGTTCAGTATTTGATAGTACAGGTACATGAGCACTCCAGGGAGGGTTGTCTGGGCTTCTTCAATTCTGTAGATGCCTATTCAATCCTCTCTCAAAGCCCAAGAAGCCACCACTCTCTTCTGTACCAGACAACGGACTGCCTGCTTTAGCACCTCAGCGCACATATGGAAAGTGACACATTTGGGGAGCGGGAACGTGAGGAGCCTGTGTCCCAAGCAGCGTGGACAACATCTGTTTCAGGCACACATCGCCGTCTACCACCCACCGGCAATGACATTCCGAGTGTGCACATCGTCCAGGTAAAACAAGAAAACGTGCTGGAAGGGGGGGCTCTCATTCCACAGGGAGAGTAGCCATGGCACAGAAACTTGTGTTGTCATGTGTGCTGGAGCCTGAGATAAATGAAGAGAAGCTGACAGCCAGCAAGAGAAGGCTGAGAGCTGACAAGCAGGAGACCTTTATCTGTACTGTGACCTCGGCCCCAAACGTATTTGTTACTGTTTCTCAAACTAGATTATACACATCTAGAATTGAATCCTCAGAGATCAGGGCCCTGTCACTAATCTTTATATTCCTAAGCCTAAAGTGATATTCAGCACAGAAAAGGAGAAGACTGTTACTTAAATGAAGAACTTAATATTAAACTGAGTATGAAGTATGTACACCCAGCTACAATACAACCTTGAAACTAAGTAGAGGAACAGTGTATTTCACAACCGTATTTTACAACTGTATTTTACAACAGGAACTGTGTATTTTACTTCTCCTAACAGCTCTGTGAGTAAAACTTCCCCATTCCCTTACACTCACTGAACTTAGCAAAGAAAACAGCAAGACTGGAAGAATTACAAAAGTGAAGCCAAAGGACATACATTGAAAAAGATGGCCAGATGCAATGAAAACACGTGGTGTCAGAAACAGTGACACATATGTTCCCAAGGTTTTCATCCAAGCACTGTTCCAGCAGTACACACATGCATCATATGCACACATATACCTACTTTACATACATTATCTCAGCTCATGTTCTAAAAACTCTATTACAGCTGGTATTCATTTTCTCCATCCTTTCCAGAAAATAACAGAGCCAAAGTTTCCTGCTGACCTTCCCCATGGATTTACAGTTAGGGGTGGGGGTTAGTTCTGATCCCTGAGCACCCTTTCTTCTGAAGTCTACCCTCTTTTGTCCTTCAGAGGACTGAACAATCCTTTCAGGGTAGAAAGCCCAGGACTTTCGACATGGAGATGAGGGTGGAATCTGGCTGCATCATTCCCTGCTATCACATGTGGCCCTAGACTCAGTTTCTATGGCAGTAAGAGTTCTCTTCTCAACCTCAGCGTGATGCTGTCTCACAAAAGCAGCTTCTATCTCTCCAGGAGACAAAGCCAATTAACTATCTTTATTCTGTTTACTAAATAAGTTTCAACTCTCCAGCAATCCCAGTCAGAAGGAAAACATCACATAGCTTCAATTTCTCTAAAGCTTAAAATTCAGAATGCACACATGTTTTCACACATACACAGACACCAACATGGACTCAGGAGTCTGATGCCTCTTCTTTAAACATCGAATATTTTCTTCTTCAAAATTCAAAGATCTCAAAGCTTAAGTTCCATTACATGATTCCTTTTGTTATCATTCAAAGATTAGACCTTCTTGGAGACCAGCAACATAGCTAATTCTGTGCTATTTCAAGTTTTTCCTCACAATACTGAGTCAAACACTGCGTTATAGGAGCCTGAGTCCAGCAGAGCAGATGCGAGCAATCAGCATCCACCTTCTGTCCCCTCTGCAAGTCCACGCTTTCTGCACTAGAAAGAATGCACTGGTCTCCTGAGGGACAAAGGAAAGTAAGCCACAGAAAAGAGAGCACTTGGAATAGCAGGAACGCAACACCATTCCAAGACTGTAGCAAGAAGAGTGCAGTGAAGCGAGGTCATGTGCTTCCGACATTAGAAAATTATACCCAATGAAGGATGTTTACCGATTGGCCTCTAAAGCAGACAAATGCTCAACTGCATAGCTGATGAAAAGAATCAGCTTGCTACTAAACATTAAATGGATCAATAATCTATTAACTCTAACCTTGTTAGCAGGGAGCTTGCAGTATAATACGTGATCCGCCTTTTTAAGCAGACTTCCTTCAATGTCATTGGCTAAAATAATTTTCTTTTTCCATACTCAGCAATGACATACTTAATACTCCATATTAATTCAAAATGGCTTTGTCCCTTTCTTTAAAAGCTGTTCACCTTCAAGGCCTTTTGAGATCTTTACATATGTACCATTTTACGCAGCTGATAATAGAGTGATTTTTATTTTATGGGCAGAAACCACAGCAGAGGATGAGACAATATTCAGTAAATCTCCACAGCCAAGATGGAATGTTACAAAGTCCTTGATGGCAAATTATCTTCCCAAAGTCACTGTCTTATCAGCAGAAAATATTCTCACCCTCATCCACCTCGAAGTAAGAATGAGGGTAGAATCAGAACATATCCATCCCCCCCAAAAAAATGTTCGGATGGGAACTGTGCAGAGAATGGGAAGAAGATGGTGGAAGAAGTGTGGCTCCACAATGAATTGCTCATATTGACATGAGTTTAAGAGTCTTACTGGGGGTGGAAAGGATTGAAAATAGTCTTCCCCTGGCAGGCCCTGAATGGAGGAGGGAGCAGACCATAAGGAACGAAGTACCCCAGGGACACTGTCTAGTGTGGTGTCTCTGCAGGACCTCCATGGCCAACACCAGCTTCTGGCCATGCAAGCTACACCAGTTTCCAGTTAAAACTTGGAAAAATTGGACTTATTATAAGTATGATATAAATATGATATAGATTAATTTATATTATATATATCATAAACAGGCGATTATATGCTCAAAAATATCTTTAAAAGAAAAAATTCAAGGGAATGCACTCAATATATGCTTGGTGATGATACACAGAAGACTAATCTAAGAATAACTGAAGTTACAGAGAAGTCAGCAGACAATGTGAATGGTATAAAATCTGTTTACAGAACCACAGCAGGAAATTTTCCAAATATATGGAAATGATTCATCATAGAAATGAGACATGAAAACCCCAAATCTTGACTACCAAAGCATTTCATCATGACCCTTCATAGTCAAAATCTCAGAAGTCCGACACAAGGACAGAATCCTAAAAGCTGTTAGCAGAAAGCGATAATCGCTTATAAAGATAGACCTATTCGAATCACAGAAGATATCTCAATACAAATCTTCAAGGCCAAGAGATCTTAGAGGAAAGCATATCAGGCCCTAAAAGAAAACAATTCTCAACCCAGGCTACCATATCCTAGAGAAGGACCATTCAGATTTGATGAAGACAAAAGGATATTCCATGACAGATGATATCTTAAGAAAGTTCATGGCCACCAAGCCAACACTACATGAAATGCTCAAGGGTCTCTAGACAGAGAAAAGGAACCTAAAGATGCCAAAAGCCTAATTGTATAAATGCATCTAGGAAGATGAGTAGTTAAGCAAAACAGAAAAATAAAAGAATCAGCAACACAGAAATAACTCAGTGACAAAAATGAGACACCAACTTTCAGAGTAAAATGGCTTCAAATTACCCAGTCAAAAGACACATATTAGCAGACTGGACCAAAAACCAAAAACCCAAACCCAATACTATGTTGCATGTAAAGGAAACAAATAATATAAAAATAAATTCATAGTCTAAACATGACAGAATGAAAAATAATGTTCCCATCCAATTGGAAGATGAAAATACGCAAGAATAGCCACACTGACTTCTGACAAGGTAGACTTGAAGCTAAAACGGATCAGAACAGGCAAAATTCACTCCAAAAAACTAAGGGACCAACTCAACAAAAAGAGATGGCAATACAAGTGTAGATTCCCAAAGAGCAGAACACTCATCTTCATGAAATAAGCACAGAAGGCATAAAAGTGCAGATAAATATCAGCACAATCTTAGTGAGGACTGTAATAACCCACTATCACAAACAGGCAGATTAACTAGAAATTCAAAAACATAGACTTTTAAATAGACTAAATATGACACTTAATTTAAAGTCTTTAGCACAATGTTTGCCATACTGTGATATTTAGTAAGTGCTGATTATTATTAATTTGATGACTTTACTTCGCTATCATAGAAAGACAGCTGTCAGAATATATTGGATACCCCAAAACTGTGCTCTTTCTTCTTTTTAACCCTCCTTCCAAACTGTGGTAAACAAATATGGAAAAATTATAAATTTTTGGAATTATAAAGATAATTTAAAATGCAAAATAAAGCCAAACAAGCCTTTGATCATCTTTACTGTATGCTGCAGGCCCAAGAAGAGAAACTAAAAGAGAGAACAAAGATACAGAAAGTGGGTGTCAGGATGAACAATGCCGGTGCAACCAACAAGGGCTCTGGCCAGTCCATCACTGACTTTTATTAGAAATCAACTGGGGTAAAGGTGAGCTATATGTGAGGGTAGCGCTATGTGTGGTTTCTAAGGGAATTAATGTAAACAAAGCTCATAAAGGACAAAACAAAGCATTTTCAAATTAGGAAATGAATGGACAAAATATAGGGTTGTGATTAAAAACATTGTCCTTCTAGTTAAGAAGTTGTGGAAATGGAATTTGAGTACGAGTTACTCTGACCTCACTATGGAGGCTTTGGCCAAACTTACTTCTCAGAACAAACCAATTGTGGGGATAACTCTTCTTGGCCTGCCTTGGCCATATTCAATAATGTGCTTCCCTGAGCCATTTAACTTTCTTAGGCTCAGGTTGTAGAACTATAAATGGAAAGAAATAGTGTACACTTTTTAATCTTCCCTGAAACTGTATTAAAATGTAAAAACTGAAAACTTAAGCCCTATTTTATATTCCAAACCACTGATCAAACATTACGAGTTGTGACAACCATCCCAAAGAAATAATTTTAAGGAAAGCAAATGAGAGAAAGACAGAGGGAGAAGTGGGAAATGGAGGAGAGTGAGGAGGAAAGGGAAGAAAAAAAAAGAAATGATGGGAAGGGGAGAGGAAGGGAGAGAGGGAGGAGAGGAAAGGAGAGAAGAAATAACATCCTTCATACCAAATAAAAAGAAATCATTAACGTCCCTCATTTTGTTTAATCTTTTTAAAGCAATGCACATTAAACAGATGATCATTAAATGTGAAAAAGTTATATGACATTATGTCACACAGATATTGCTCTGTGAGAAATGTTTGACAAAATAATATGTGGGAAAATATTAAAAAGGCATCCAAATTGGCAAAAGAATTTTTTTTTTCAAGATAGGATCTTGCTTTTTGTACTTCAGGCTGGCCCTGAGCTCAGCCTCAAACTCACATCACAGCAATCCTCCTGCCTCTGCCTCCTCAGTGCTGAGATTACAGGCGTGAGCCACCATGCCCAGCACTGTGGTATGTAGTACTGACTGCTGCTGGGCGTGAGTCTCCACACCCAGTATGGTATATGGTTACCAGGGATCAAACCTGGTTCCTTGCGCTTGCAAGACAGGCACCGAAACCACTCAGCTAAATCCCCAGCCTGGCAAATAAGAATTTTAAAAAGATATTATGTTAAAAACAGAATAATATAAAAGTTCTGGGTTTTTTAACAGAGATAATAAATAAATAAACAAATAAATAGTTTTAAATGCCATGCTTAGTGACTCAAGCCCACCAGCAATCAGTATCATATACCACAGTGCCAAGCGTGGTGACTCACACCTGTAATCCCAGCATTTGGAAGACAGAGACAAGAGGCTTACTGAGTTTGAGGCTGAGTTCAGGACCAGCCTGAACTACAAAGCAAGACCCTGTCTCAAAAAAAACTAAAAAAAAAAAAATATTGTTTTAGATAATGAGAATGTTAGCTATAAAATTGTAACAGACAAAACTAAATCTTCAATACATTTTAAATGATAATTTTTATAAGCTAGTAAGATATTTATGGAAATCAATTATATTGATTTCCATAAATAGCAGGACATTGCTAAGCAGTCATTTCTTTCTTTCATGGTGGTTCTTTGGATCTGTATTCATATCAGATCTAGTTATTCCACTATTTACTTAACAAAGGTTAAATTGCTGGGATTTGTAAGCAAAAAAGAACAGCAACTACCCAAAGCTAGAAATATGCTAAAACTTGAAGCATTAACAGGCTTACTCATCCAGCAACAATCACAGGCCAATGCCAGGCCACCTCCTGTCCTGGGCCTCTGCTGGTCAGTGGGGAAGTGACAGCTACACCTCAGATTTTTAGGGCAGAGAGAGCCCTTTCTGCCAAACAGCAATGTCCTGCAGATGGAACGGCTGAATCTGAGCTTGATTTATTGCCTGCCAAGATGTTGGAGCCTTTGTTTTCCTTGACCTCTGGCTTGGACAGCTCAATAATTCCAGTTGCCTCTTTTACCTGAGCACTGGACAATCTGCTTTGACTTCACAATGATTTGCTTTCCCATAACTCCCTGGCTCCCCAGACTCTGAGTACACAGGAGGCACGTGAGTCAAGGCTGTCTGGGAGCCTATCGCTCATGATGATTTGGAATGTGAACCTAACCTTTGTTCTCTCCTAAATCTGATTTTCCATTGCTTCTGCAGAGGAAATTTGAAAAAAGAAAAGTTCTGAAAAATGGAATGTACACCACAAAGAGAAAGAACAAGAATCAAAGGCCTGTATCACAAAATATGCACCAGAAACTATTTTAATGCCTGAAAAAGACTAGGGTGGGCCCCTGGGTCCTTCTGAAATCTTCATGTGTGAGTTTACACATGTAAACCGGAAGTGTAAACAGCCGCAGAAAGAGGGCGATGTTCCTGTCATCTTGGGAATAAGTCCTGGAGTACCCTTGGCTGGGTCATGTTGCCTTTTAAAATGCTGCTTTAATGTCTGGCTATAAAACAAATTATCACAGTAATACACATCTCCCTGTCTGTGAGTCAGGGGCTCAGTCATGGTTTATTGGGGTCCTCTCCCACCAGGGTCTCCAGAATGGCTGGGATAGCGGAATCTATGTGAATTCTCATGCAGCAGACTATGTTTGCTCAGATGCCCACAAAACTCACTACCTTGTAATTATGTGGCTAACGGCCCTGGCTTTTTGGCCTGCTCTTGGCTGGGAGCTGACGTCAAAAGCAAGTCTGCCATGTAAGTCTCTCAACATGATCACTTCAATGAGTCCCTCAGGAAGGGTCTTGTCCAGGGATGGCGAACCTTTCAGAGACCAAGTGCCAAATTGTAACCAAAGCCCACTTAGTTATTGAAAAGTACTAACTCTAAAATGAAACCTGAATACAGAGGTTTTAATTTAGAAAACACAACTGCTGTCCGATGCTTGGCTACTGGGGCAACTTGGGTCATGTGCCAACTGAGATGGCTCTGGGTGCCTGCTGCAGGACCTGTGCCAGAGGTTCGCCACCATTAGCCTAGTCCTTCTTCTAAAAGCATTGGCCTGATTAAGTCAAACCTACCCAGAGGAGGTCAGTATAAATCCCTTTGTTTAAATAAAAATCAAATGACTTGGGACCTTATTATACCTCAAAATATCCCTTTTCCCTTGACATCCTCTATTGCTACAAAGACACCACAATTTCTGTTCATGTCAAAAGGGAGGATTAGGTAAAGCATGCATATCAGGGAGCTGGAATACTGGAATCCACCCTTGGATCTATCTGGCTCAAATACTATGTGTGATTTTTTTTTTACAAGTACAAATAAAGAGCATAATATAGGATGGATAAGAGTCAAGGGGATAGATTTCTTGCAGATGGGAAAGATCTAGGACACCAAGGGTGAAAGGAGAGATAGAAATGAAGGGGAAATAAGTAGAACAAAGATAAGCCACATTTAGGAACCTAATAACCCCAGTGAATGTAAACAGTATATGCCATAAAAGTGACCTAAGATTAATAATACTAACAAGAATCAAAATGGAGAAAGGGGATTTAGAGGAAGAAGGGAGAAGGTAGGAGGGAAGGGGATTAAAAAATAAATAAGCTGTGTTATGGACATGTACCCACTCTCCAAGATGATTTTAAGCTACATTGTATGCCAAACATGTGTTAATAAAACAAAGATGCTACCAGACATGTGAGCCTGCATCTGAAGGGCTTCTCCCTGCTCCTCCGTAGTGCAGATAACAGGAAGGCACTCCTACAAGAGCAGAGTGTGAATCCCATCCCTCTGCCTGACCTCCCCGCTTGTCATCTCTGTACTCTGCCACCACTGGGCTCATCGACCTCCCAGCTACATGCCCACATTCACTCTACTTCTACAATAAACCCAGTGTTGCAGCAGAGATATACTTTATATTGTCATTCTCCCCTCTTATTCTCTTCCCCGAACCCAGTGAACCTTAACAGAAGCCAGGGCCTTCATACTGGAGTTCCCATAAAGGTACGATCCAGCCCTGACCACAGGCACACGCCTTGTTAACCTGATACCATCAGGTGACTTCCAGTGCCTCCTGTTCCAGTGCTGCGCTCTGTCCTCAGATGCCAGTCTCCATAGAAGTGCCGTCTACTGCACACGCCTAAGTCACACCAGTTTACGGAGCACGACGCCTGCCTTTGTTAGCTTCCAACATGAGAGCCGGCACTGTGCTCCAAATGTATGACATCTTCTCCTCACTGTCCAGTACAACAGGGAACAATTCAGAGCTAATGCACTAGTCCTCTAACCGGGATTCCCAAATGGATGAGTCCCACAGGCTGATTGTTACAAAATGTGTCTGCAGCCTAGCCACAGATGAGCAAATGCTCTTAGGATCTTATTGAAATCTGTAGTGAGTCCTCCAGGATACATTTTAGAGTTTTTAAATACATTCAACAGAGAACTGACTTTTAATTTCATTTCTGTCAAAAATATCAATCAAGAATCAGTTTTCATAAACCTATTTGTTCAATGCTCAACCATGTCCTAGAAGCTGTAGAGAACTGGAACTTCTCCAATAGCTGTGGATGTGCACACATATCATACAGAAACATGCTCTCACACACATGCCACACTTGCAAACCAAGGATGCCAGTTGGCTGGTATTCTAGCTGCACGCTGTGAACTATCTCCTTTGTGATGTCCTTCTGCAATGCCATGCTGCCTTCAAGTCGGCCAACTGTGGAATGAAACCTCTACAAACTGTGAGCCGAAATAAACCTCTACTCCTTTAACTTATGGGTGTCAGGTATTTTGTCTCACAAATGAGAAAAGTTACTAAAACAAGTATCAATGATAGATGAAAAAAGAGCATATTTTCCATCTGTAAGGCCCTACTGCACTAAGCACTTCTCAAAGCAATATTTTGGCCTTTAATGTTCAACTCTGAAAGTTATTAGTTTTATTACTACTTATTAGACTGAGTTTCAGAGTTACGGTTAGCAGAGTGGGCTGAGGCTGAGCCTCATGCACTTTCCACCAAAACAGCCAAAGTTCTAGTTCCCTTTTCAGATTCTTATCAGTTTGAAGTCTGGTCTTTCATGTTTTCTAGTTGGTCAAGTGGAGACCTGAACGCAAAGAAAAATCCTATGAGCTCAGGTACTACTGTGCACAATAGAAAGTTCTCGATAGATGAGGATTTCTAGCAGGCAAACCGAGATCTGATAATTTTCCTACCACCTGTTTCTCACCCATAAAGACCTTAATGTTATTCAACTTGTTACAAAGGTATAACTTCACTCAAGGTCTGTAAGGAAAATGTAAATATGCATGCATATATTACTAATATATGCACAGTATGGGTTAGAGCTTACCTTTTTCACACATGATTTCCTTTAAGTGTCAACAGGCTTTGGAAGTGGGGAATTTTATCTATTTCTAGGAGATAAACCAAGAACCAAAATGACTGGAGATCACCCAGCCAACCTGTGACCAAACCCTGTGATTTTTCTGGGCCCTTCCAGCGCCACTGCAGCTGGACCACAACCGGGGCTGCCTACTCAGCGTCATGGGGCGGGACCCAATGGGAAGGTCAAATTCAGACCTCCTTGTTCAAAATGTAGGAAGAACCTCAAGACAGCAGCTGCCGAGTACTAAACTAGGGAACTGAATGGGTCAAAGGACGGGGATGCTGACACTACAGTAAATGAAACCACAAGATCGATACTTCAAGAAGCTGCTAACTGAACAAGGAGCAGGAAGGATTAAAAACTATCACTCCAAGAAGCACATGCAGAAGCCCCTGTGACAGTGTGATACAGGCTGCATGGTCATAATCACCCTCCTGTAAATATATTATTCAGATTAAGAAATACATGCCAACCAGTTATTGGTGCAATACAATAAGCATGGGTTGTTTGAAGTTCAAATGCCTGAAAATGCATTTTTTTCCCCAAATGTATTGCACTGATACGCTTCAGTATAGGACATGGTGAAGGCACTAGAGAAATTCATTTGAGAGCAGGGAAACCATCAAATTAGCTTATGGTTTTCAGGAAAAATGCTCTAGTTGGTCTATGCTTCCCACACGTCATCTCAGGAAAACAGCTGCACAGATGCCTTCACAGCACTGCAAATCAGGAAAAGTAATGGGGCACACTCCCAAGAGACACAATCAAAGGTGAGCAAGGGTCTGTGGTTTGAATCTCCAAAAAGAATCAATTTCTGAGAATGGGTGAAAATCCACTTCACCCATCCCTTTTGCAGACTTCCGTTAGACTGCAGAAGTAGATAATTCCACTCTTTGTGAGGCAGAAGAGAAGAACCAATACACGCGCTCACCATGTAATCTGTTCTGTTTTCCTATTATACAAACTCTCAAAATTGGATCTCCTGAAGAGAGCTCAAGAAAGATTATAAACCAAAACAAACACAATGTGTGATAAGGAACAAAGAAACAGATAAGAAAGGTTACTTGCTCATTAAAATGTCTGCTTTTTAAACTTAAACTATACAGTATGTGATCGGAGGACAATGAGAAAAAGCAATTAAACCCACTAGACATGAATAGAGAGAAGAGTATGCAAGTGGCTTTTACTCTTTATAACAGGTGACAATGGATCGCAATTTCATTTTGAACATGCTGTATCCTTCCTCGATCTGCTCCCTGTCCTAAGTTGCTACAGTGGCGCCTCACTGTCAGTAGTAAGAGCTAAGTCTTGGAAGCAGCTTATATGTCCATCGACAGATGAATGGATAAAGAAAATGTGGAAATATCTTGCCCACCATCCAACTTTTCCCCTAGATTTTTCATCCTTTGGTGATGCTTTTTCTGGCACAATGATTAGTACCATTATTAGACATTGCTCATCATTCTATGGTAAGTAAATCTTTTTACTTTTTAATCAAAATTACCAGAGTGAAATTCTGATTTCCTATGATTTTAAAGGGCTCATAACTCATGTTTATTCTAATTATCCACATGCTCAGTGATCTCAGATTTGGTTAATAGAAGCTCTTTCAAACCCGTTCCTAGGTTAAAGTATATTTCAAAACTATTTGGGTTTCTATTTTATATTCTCTATTGTTCTCCTTTTAAAATTCCATTGATTTGAGCTTTTATCTGCATTACTTCCTTTCTCATTTTATGTCAAGTTTAAATTGGTCCTTGTTTCTTAACCTGCCAAGATTCAAACTTCAATAATAGTTCATAGGCATTAGTTCTTTTAAATACAGATATTTAAAACTAAAAATCCACCCATCACTGCTTTAGCCATATCCAACAAGCATTTGTCTTTTGCTTTCAGTTCTATTCTGTTGAAAATATATTCTGTTGATTCTCCTGATGCATTACTGATTCAGTGCTACCCAAGCTACCTTCCAGTTATTGTTTTCTAATTTACTTCCTCTCTGTCCATGGAGTATACTCTACATGAGGTGAGGCTTTAATTTCCCCAAAACTTTCTGCCCCAGCACATGCTCCATCTTAAGGTTCCATGTGCATTAGAAATGACTGTTTTCTGCTTTTATTGGGTATTTTGCTTTATAACTCTCAGCCCAAATTGGTTGCTAGAGCTATTCAAATCCTATATTATTAAAGTTACTCTGTGAAAATTATTTTAGCAGACATTATAGTTATCATTATGGGCTTATACATTTCTTCTTTCAATAATGCCAATTATTATGTATTTTGAAGGTTTTCTCATTGTGCATACATGCTTAGCACTGTGACAGCTAGTTGATGAATTAGCCCTCTATCATTATGAAATTTTCCTCCTTATGTTGGGAAACACTCATTGCTCTGAAGGGTATTTTCTCTGATGTTACACGGCCACCTCAGTTTTCATATGATTGTTCTTCATATTAAATTCTTTTGCTCCTTTTCTTTAAATTTATCTTTTTATTTAAAATGCATTTCTCTTAAACTGAAAACAACTGGATCCTGGATCTTCTTTTAACTGTAATTTTAGAATCTCTGTAATCTTATATTTAGACCATTCAGTCATCAGGATAACTGTGTTTAAATCTCCTTTCTTTCATATTTTCTACATATCACCTTTTCTTTGTCCCTTCTTTCCCTTCCTTATTCAGATAAATATACACAATATTTTCATATTTTGTTCTAGCTCTAACTTTGGTTCACTAGTGGCTGGATTCTGTTTCATTGCTAGTGACTACCCTCTGGTTAAACTATGTACCTTTCATCACAGCATACCTGCAAATACTATATGATTTTATGTGTAGCATAAGAATCTTAAAGCAGCATCCTTATGTTCCCAAGAAATCCTTGTAATTTTTACATCTTACAGTTTGTATCACTATATGTACGAAATAATACATTATGGCTATTTTACATTCCCTGATAAAAGTTTTTTAAACTAAGCATATTTTTATTTATTAACCATTGTATTTCTTGCATATCAATGAAGTGTTTCAATATTTTACATATATTTCTATTGAATTGCTTATCTTTTTTCTGAAGTTTTTATACCATGAGCTCTAGACACTCTCCTCCTATTTTATGCACTGCAATTCTCTGTCTTTAGTATGCCTTTCAACTTGTTTCTTCCACTTTTAGATTAATTGAGGATTTTAGTTTTTAATTTAGTACAGGCAACTTCCGAATGTTTCACTTTATGGTTTGGACTTTTATGTCATGAAGATAAATTTTTCAGAGTTCTGATAGAATAATTCCCTATTTTCTTCCAAATGTTTGAAAAATTTGGTTTTTACACTTTAATCTATTCGGAAATGACCTTGTATATGCCTTTTGCCCCTCTTTATATGCACCCTGCACACAAATGCATGACAACACCCTGCCCCTCACCTACATCCTGATTTTTATACTGTTCAGCTTAGTTCCCAGTTCCTCTATGAGCTCTTCTCAGATTGTCCCTCCCCTGAACGACTTTCCTGCAAGGCTTTCACCACTGACCTTCACAAAGGTTTTGCCTTTGCTTGGTCACCTACTAACAATCTGAATCAAGACTGCAGAGAGAGCTGGGGATAGATTAGCAGATGCCCCATTTCAGGGGCCCTTGTGGGTCACGTGATACACACGCAAAACCACTAGAGCTCATTTTTAAAAAGAGAATCTAAGAATTCAAAATATTTCTGTGAAATGCTGATGCTTTAGTATTTCCAATCCATTTAGAAATTTTTTTATTGTAATTTAAATCTGTATCAGTACATTATATATACACATCACGATCACACTCAACATTGAGAATTTGTACCGGTATATGACACAACTTATTTCTCATTTTTCCATTTCCCTACCCAATTTAACCCCCATATACATAAGCTTTGTTTCCTTTTTTACCATCACATTTTTTCTTTCCCCTCATTATACCCCATTTCCCTTTGAATATTTTCTATTTTACAATATCTGTCATACAGTCTAGAACTCATTTACATCGTCAGTTTTTCATACCAGAGAAAAGATAATGATATTTAAACATCTGTGATTTATTTCGCATATGAATATGTCCTTACGGTACGTCCATTTGAATATAAATGACTCAAACATCATTCTTTATGGCAGAATAATACTCCATTTTATTTAAAAAAAAAAAAACACGTATCTTCTTTATCCAGTCTAGAGTTAATGGGAATTTGGGTTGTGTCCAAGATTTAGCTATCACAAACTGAGCTGCTATAACCACGGGTGCACATATGTCACTGTGAAACGAATCTTTTAATTCTTTCATGCATGTGTAGGGGAACAGCAGGGTCAAATGGGACCTCTAATCCTAGTTTTTTGAGGAATCTCTGCGCTGATCTTCATAGTGGTTGAACCAGTCTAAATAGATCAAAAAACAATTTCAGATGCACTGAGCCACCTTATCTTTGACAAAGAAGTCAAACATCCTCAATGGTGGAAAGATAGCCTGTTTAAAAAATGGTGCTGGAAAAACTGGGTTTTAACCTGCCAAAGAGCTAGATCTGTCTCTTTCACTGTGTACTAAACTAAAATCAAACTGGATTAGAGACTAAATGTTAAAACAGAAACACTAAACCTGCTGCAAAACAGATTAGGTACAACTGTTGGAAACACTGGCTTAGGGAAAGACTTCATGAGCAAAACCTCTATAGCATGAGAACTAGCAGAAGAAATCAATAAATAGGATCTCATCTTATTAAAAAGTTTCTGCACAGCAAAAGAAACCACAGGAAGAGTGAAAAGACAACCAACAATATGGGAAAAAAATCTTTACCAGCAGTTTCTCAGACAAATGTCTACTATCAGGAATATATAAAGAGCTTTAAAAAAATCAGCCTCCCCCCAAATTTAAAGACCCAATTCAAAAATGGGCATCTGAAATGAACAGACACTTTTCAGAGGAAGAAGTAAGAGCAGCTAAAAAGCATATGAAGAAATGCTCAACATCACTAGTCATTCGAGAGATGCAGATAAAAACAACACTGAGATTTCATCTCACTCCTCACAGAAATATTTTTAAAACAATATGTTGGAGGATGAGCGATTCTGTCTGGCTCCAATTTAGCCATTACACTTTTAATCCGTAAGTCAAATCATGGACTTCTCGATTGCAGGAACACAAGTTTTGTAACCATTTCATCTGTCTGAGGGGTAAGCTTCTCAGAAAGGCTTGATAGACTTGGTCACTCATCAGCTTTGTGCAGGAGACACAGCCACATCAAGTCCTATGCACAAAAGACTGAAAAGATCCCATTAAGGGGCGCTTTCACCTAATGCAATCAGGTCTTTCCAGGAACACTTCCAACCTTTGAAAATACACTCTGCCAAAGCCTAGATCAACTCTGCCTCAGATTTTGATAGAGGACTCAGTCAACTCCAGGGGGTTTTTTTTGTGTACAATGAGCTGCACAAAGTAAATGCCCAACACAGAAGAGTAATAGAGAAGTAAAGGTCTTTAGCCCTCTGTCGGGAGGAGAGGACACTGACTCTGAGGACAGCCATGGCGTGATCTCTGCAGTGCTCTCATAGACATGAGTTTTATTCTCAGAGTCCCCAGCCACCCACCGCTCACCATGTAGTTCATGTACAAGTCAAGGAATGACGATCTTCTAGTAAAGACAGGCTTAGACCAGGAGCCAGCCAGAGATCTTCTTTGAAAGATAATAGGTCTGCATGCGAGAAGCGCTCTGTAAGTTGAAAATACAAGCTGAGAAGTTTTTAATCACCTAACCTGCTGAACCAGAGTTCAGCAACACAGCACACAGAAGGGGATTGTTCTTTACATTGGTGATCATGTGGCTGACCAGGAGCTGTTTAACATCATGAACGAATCATATGGCATTTGCAACTTAAAGTACAGTTTCTTTTGGATGTGAGTGGCCTTTGCAGCTCTGTCAAACAGAAAAAGTGTGGGTCTTCCCGTCAATGCATTCAAAGCGTATATCTCCGATGAGCCCTTTGCCAGAGTACTTGGCCTCCGTGACCCTCTGTTTCTCACTGTGGAAAGTGAACCATCAGTTTCACTGACCTCTCTGGGAGAAGCAGAATGTGGCAATGCAGAAGGGCACAGATGCTCACATAGGATCTGGATACAATGTACTGGACGAGTGACCCAGAAAATAATGTAATTCATGCCTCTATGCCTGATTTGACACACCCACAAAATAAGAGCCAACAGTACAACTTAGCCACCAGGCTCTTCTGAAGACCAAATGGCACACCTTAAAGCTCACTGCAAATGGAAGGTTGGGGTTACAGCTGTGAGTGAAACCGGGCAACAGTAAAGTGCCCTCCAGGGCTGTCCTCGCTCGCTCAAAGTTTCATCATTGTTCCTTCTCCCAAATACAGCGTCAGGTGAAGGATCTGTTCCTGTTAAAAGCCAATGTGTGCCTTCTTCAGAGGCAGTGGAATTTTCATCCTTGGCAGAGTCGGTCCTGTGGAACAGGGAAGGAAGCCAAAGACTCCTTACATCTTGGACATGAAAGCTGTAAATGATTCCAAGCATGCGTTTCTGAGTTTGCATGCACCATTTTTTTGTAGGATGTCCAAATGCGTCTTTGTGCGCCAATGTGTAGTTCTATAAATATGGGCCTCTATGTGCCAATTTCCCAGGCATCTCTCCCTGCATTTCTGGCTCTGTCCACATGCAGGAGTGTATGTGGATGTATGGGGGGCAGAGTATTTGTATATGTATACAACTGTGTCTCTGCTTGAAACTCCATCTATATCTATTTGTCCCCATGTGCATAAGTCTGTGCTATTGAAGTCAGGAATGTGCATCTCTGTGTGTTTATTTCTGTATTTGGGGATTTTATCTCTGTGCATTGACACATACCTATGGGTGTGAGGAGCCATGATCTGGTGTGTGTGTGTGTGTGAGTGTGTGTGTGTGCGTGTGTGTATGCGCATGCTTCCATGCCCATATACTTCTTATCTGCACTGTTATCAAATCAGTTTTGGAAAAGTTTGATCAGTGATTCCCCATCCTGTCTGCAGAGGTTCTGGGGGAGCTTTAAAAGAAAAACTGATGCCCAGGCCGGGGATTTAGCTCAGTGGTTCTGGCACCTGTCTTGCAAGCACAAGGACCCGGGTTCGATCCCCGGTAACCACATACCTTACTGGGCGTGGAGACTCACCCCAGCAGCAATCAGTACCACATACCACAGTGCCGGGCGTGGTGACTCACGCCTGTCATCCCAGCACTCGGGAGGCAGAGGCAGGAGGATTGCTGTGATGTGAGTTTGAGGCTGAGTTCAGGGCCAGCCTGAAACACAAAGTGAGACCCTGTCTCAAAAAAAAAAAAGAAAAAGAAAAAGAAAAACTGATGCCCAAACTCTACTTTCAGGTATTAATATTTCTGTGCATTGTTTTACCTTAGAGTGCAGATCTGAAAGTTTTGTAGAGCACCTCAGGTGATTCCAGTGTGAAGTTTTGGTTAAGAACTGCAAAAGGACAGGCCTCCGCCACTCTCCCTGGAAAGCTGTGAACTGCTTCTTTTTTCTGTAACATCAATAATGTCAGAGGGACTGTGGGAGAATTTGGAATAAATTACTCAGTATGGGACACACCTCCTGTGTTTTATGGCTGAGGAGGAGGGGGGTTCCCTATCAGACTCCAAATTAACCTATGAGAAAAATGGTGGCAAACTCTCCTCCAAATACAGCCCTTCTTTCTTTTAGCTGACATCTGTTTCTTTTTACATATATTTCTGTCTTATTAAAAAGATGGAGAGCTACTTTTATCTCCATATAAACTCATCACATTTACTGCAAGTGTTAGGCAACTACCAAAAAAAAGGATTTATTGGTGTAATAAACAAAGTGCTTCATAAAAAATTAAATGCATTTTAAGTGTTCTTTACCAAGGGAAATAGTGAACAGAGGAGAAGTCCAGAACAGAACAATACCTCTCATTTGTAGAAAGGAAGATTTAAAGATGAACATGAGCAACAGTCCCAGGAGAAGGAGAAAAACCTCAGACACTTAGACCTGGGGAGCCAGGGTCGCCCCCTCCACCCCATAAGATGCTAAATGGAAATTAGGAAAGACTTTCTTCTCCTGGTGTTCGCCCCTCTCACTTTCAGGGTAGGACGCTTTCTGAGAATCCTGTGTAACTGTCAAGAGGGTCCCCTTTAGGAAGGTTTTTTTAGAGGGCCAGAAAAATTTCCCTACTTGCAACTCCTGTCTCTGGAGAGCTACCCAAGACTCAGAGGAACTCTGATCATGGACATGCACTTGTGTGAGCAGACACAGTGAGAATTAGGAAGAGAAAAGGTAAATTCGCAAGTGGCCCTTGGGAAGCACTGCTGCACCTACCAGTTTACTTGAGACTTAGCATGATTTCATCAAGTATTTATTCAACTAGTGATTGATTAACTGAATGCATTGCTTTTTCAGACAGTTGAAGAAAACACAAAGAATTACAGAAATGTTCTTGTGGTCACCAACCTTCACCCTAGGGAAAATATCTTATGCACCAAAGTATTCACAGAAAAGGTTTGTGATGAAGGATATGTGAACCTTCATCCCATTAGAGAAATGTGAAAGAAAATATGCAACATATTATATATCCTTGGTATACAATATTAAGAAAAGGTTGATTTAAAAAGGAATAGTATTTGATTACCTGGAGAAGATTCAGACAGGAAAGCTGGAAGGCTCACTCAATTTTAGAGCAGAAATTGACCCTGAAAAATCTATCTAGTCCAGCATTCTCAGTCCAGACACATACACATAATCTTAGATACTTTTTTCATCACTGAGGCAAAATACCTAATACTCAAGGGTAAAGAATGAAAGGTTTGTTTGGCTTACAGTTTGTAGAAGTTTCAGTCCATAATTGGCTGGCTCTAAGGTAAAGTGGCTCAGCAGAGAAACATTGCAAAGAAGAAACTGTTAATGGCAGGCAGGAGGCAGCAACAGCAAGCAACAAGGGACAATCTTCTTTCTGTCCCTTAAATCTCATCCAGGCTACCCACTGGTGGGTAGTACTCAGACTTCTAATCTAGCACTGCATTCTTGATCCTCAAGTCACACACTCTAGATCCAGCTACCTCTGAAAAATGTCTACCTATAGCAGCCTGATGCTTTGGATACATCCAGACACAGCCACGACAGTCCCTGAGTTCTTGCAACTGAGCACCCAGATCATTTCTCCTTGTGGCTCTTCCAGTCCCTGGGCCACTTTACTTTCCTAGAATTGAGCAAGGATGTGTGGAGTTGCAAAGGTAAGCCTGTTGACCTCACCCATCAGAATATAATTCTGTTCCTTTAGTCACTTAAGTTCTTTTTTTTAAGTAAAATATCTTTTCCTATGGGAATTAGGATTCTTCTCTGTTCTCTCAGCCCCATAAAAACAGGAAGGAAATGATTAAGATTTATGCAGCTTGAAGTTTGAAACTACTCCATTTTACTTACCCTTTGCCTGTAAGTGATAGGCTACTTCCTGGTGCCCGTGTAGTTTCTGAAATCAAATTACTACATGAAAGTTGGAAAGCTGAAAAAAACATGTACATCAAGCAAAACTTTTGTTGCACAGGATGCACACAGCGCCTATGCAATAGGTGTTTTTTAAGTCAGGCATCATTCAAAGTTGTTCTAGAAAACTGCCAGATAGGCCCTACCACCAAATAGATTCAGAGCTTTCTGTCTGCCCCTGAAATATAGCTATCTCTGGTATGCCAGACCTCCCCTTTGCTCCACACAAGCACTTCTGGATGTCCCACACTCGCAGCCTGAAAGCAACAGGCTGTCACCCAGTAGTGAATAATCAGTTTTGAGAAACCACAAAGCTGGCTTTTAAGACCTTTGAGATGAATGAAGGAAGAAAAAGGTCAGGTTCTAACTTGGCAGGACTCAAAAAGTGCTAATCAGAAAGTGACCATTAGACAAACACCACTGAGATTTAGTTTCCAGGTGGTGAAAGTAAGAAAATACATAAGAAAGGAAATGAGAATTTGAGGCACTGCCTAAAAGAGAGTTTTTCCTTGCAATGCTTCCCCTCCGTTCAGCCTTGAGCAACAGCATGCTTCCTTTGCCCCAGGAGAATAAAATCTCATTATTAAAAGACTATTCCAGCCATAGCTCATGAGACCTCCCACCCCACACATACCGTCCCCGCCGCTAACAAACAGCTCTCCCACTCTGCTGAAACAGGCCCAGAGATGCTGAGCCTGTAATCTTGCAGAGAGGCTCAGCCCATGCTAAACATACTTCTACAGTTTTCCTGAGTGAAAAAGACTGGCCTGATGTTTTAATTTGCCCTTTTCTGATTCCTACACAGAATAGCATTGTTCTCCTACTTTGTTCACTAGTTGGGATTTCCATATTGTTCTGTTCACTATGAAAGAACTCAAAACAGCCATGTGTGTGCCTGTGTGTATACATGTATATAAATGTGAAAATCTTCCAAAGATTATTTTAAAATATTGAAACGCTGACAGCCAAAATTAATGTTAAATTTCCACAAGAAACAAGCAAACAAAAAAATAGTATACTAATATTAAAACCAATACAAAGTATCTATATTAGGACCAGGGAGTTAGCTCAGTGGTTTCGGCATTTATCTGGCAAGTGCAAGTTCCTGAGTTCAATCCTCAGCACCACATACCACAGTACCAGGCGTGGTGGCTCACACTTATAATCCCAGCACTCAGGAGGCAGAGGCAGGAGGATTACTGTGAGTTTGAGTCTCACCTGGGCTACATAGTGACTTCAGGGCCAGCCTGATCTACAAAGTGAAGCTCAGTCTTTAAAAAAATGTATTTATATTAAAGCAGAAATAAAAGAACTGTAATTCACATAGGCTTAGATAACTCCCCTTCCCTAATGTTCTGAATTCTAAATTAAATGACTATTAAAATGTAAATGTCTGCATTCATTTCTCAGGAATACTATAACAAATTATTACAAATTGTGCTGCATAGAACAACAAAAATTCTCACTTCTGGAGGACAGAAGTCTGAAATCCAGGTATGGACAGGACCACCCAAGATCCATCTGCACATCTCTTTAGAATCCAAATGTGCCTCCTGTTTTGTCCCCTAGTGGAGGGTGATGTGGCAAGGGTAGGGATACCGTTCACCTGTCTGGAGTGCATTCCTAACAAGCAGGAGGCTATGGGTTCAAACCCCAGCAAAGCAAGACATCATAAGGAAAAGGAGACTCACTGATAGAAATATCAGAAATTGATACGATAGAACATATTGTAAAAACAGATAATGAACTACTCTTTTTTATCATTGCCTGTTAGCCATACAGAATAATGAAATTTGTTTGCAAAACTGGTGCATATTATCTAGTATACATACCTATATATTTTCACCCCCGTTTCCCCGCTTCCTTTTCCCTCCCTGCTCTGATCCTCTTACCCAGCTCTGAAAGTTCACCTTCTGGGCTCCTCTGGATGAATCATGCTATAGGGAGCTGTTAAAATCTCCCATTAGTTCAGACAATGTCTTGGCTTCTTCATAACCCATTTCAGCATCAGCATCAGCATCATCATCTATTAAAGAACCTGACAAAATCATATTTCTCATCCTTTTTCATAGGTATAACCATTAAGGCTGCTTCATAAACAAAGCCATAGCAATAAAAATAAAAATAATACATGAGTATGAACTGAAACTCTTCCACTCAAGGTCAAACAGCAAGTGAAGCCATAAAATAAAGAACAAATTTCATTTTACTAATAGATATACTTTATATTTTGAAAAGATAGATACGAGGGTAAACATGATTTTTTAAAAAAGTATATTAAGCAAAGAAGTTTAGAACTATTGAGTACATTGTGAAAGAGTAAGCATGTGGGTAAGGTAAGTAAGATAGGTAAGGGGATACAGTTCACCTGTGGATAGTTTGTACTTACCCATTTCCCACAGTTCTTAAATTCCTAGTCCACAATATCCTGAGAAAGACACAAAACCAGAAGGAGCTACAGTGGGGCAGGCTGTGGTGTGCAAGTCTGTGCACAGGTTAAATTATGGAAAGCAGAAAGGAGAAAACTAGCTGCTGGGTATTAATAGTCTATAAATCGAAAGCATTTAATATAGCATGCCCTGTCCCCACAGAGCATTGCAGTTCTGCACTCTCAGCATCCTTAATTGCCTGCCAGTGTGTTGGACCTTTCATTCCTCAAAGATCCCTTGGCCCCAGGGAACCTGGCACCCAGCTCTGGAAGCTCCTGCCAGATGAGCTGCCCTGCTGCAGCGCAGCACCGTGAGAGAGAAGGGCAGCGCTGGACCACCTCAAATGATGACTTCCTCAAAGGCTATTAAAATCCTATTTGAGATGCTCCTAGGAAGCTCACAGTTTAACCCAACAGTAATTACCTTTGTATGGTGAATAACAGCCCTACTTTATTAACTGTGTATGTATGGCTTATTTTTAATAAATGTAAGCCTACTTCAGGGGCTCCACAGGAACAGGGGGACACAGTTATAGGAGACCCTGTCCTGCTTCGCGAAATCAATAGAAGGAAAAAGTAATTCAAAACGGGCCAAGATGTTAGTTTCACAATCAATAAAACATTATCTGCATGCTGAGACACTGTTCAAAACACACTAAGCTGGACGTTTGTTTCCCCTGAGCTACCTGTAGTCTCGGGATCAGCATTAGAAAAGAAGAAAGCACACATCCAGAATAAAAGTACATATTAGTTAGGATGTTTTCAACAGCAAAGCCAGTTCTTACAAGGCTTACTAAGAAGGGCTTAAGTCACAAAGACATTTGTTTATTTGACAAAGGATTTGAAGACAGGCAATTCAGTACAATAGCTCAATAACATCTTCAGAAATCTGAGTTCTTTGGTCTTTCCTGGCTCTGATTGAGTATTGGCGTCTCATCCCAGAGCAATGCCTTCACCACCAAAAGAGAATGGCTAGGGTGCATCTCGCACACTCAGAGCAAAAGGAAGAATTTCTTCTTATGAGAAATACAAACAATAAAATCTAAGCAAGTGTGTCTAGTGTTAAGTGTAAGATAATTCCTCCATACATATAAACTATCAGGGAGCTCTTTCAGAGCTTTTCCAGAAAATTCTTGTCTTTCTTCCCTCGACCCCTCACCCTCAGAAGATTTCTTCTTCTTACTGACTGCTAGGGTACAGGCTACTCTAATCTAAAAGGAAGGCTGGAAAGATAAACATCTAGCAAAAAAGACAATAAGGCTGTTACTGCCACTCCACTCCCACCTCCAGACAAAATCCATGGTGCAGCAGCCAAGGGCACATCTGTCAGCCAGGGGAAATTAAAATTGTCTCACTCAGGACATTCACCCTTAAATCTGTCACCTAATCCAGCCAGACCAAAAATGTCTTTGACAAAAACACAAATGTGAAATCCTATGACTAACTAGTGGTCTTCATGACATCTTCTTCAAAGGGTGAAGAATGTTTCCTGCGTCACAGGTTGAGACTGAAGACAGACCACAAATCCAGGCCATTCCGAATGAGCTCCACAGACTAGCCTTGCCTGTTTAGGGGGGATGGATAGGTGGAGAGATTCACATTTCTATGTAGAATTTGAAATTCTTACAGAACATGATAGTACTGAAGGCCATGATAATTGATACAGTGTATGAGCACTGCTTAACCTAGTGTCTGCCAAACAAAAATTATTTTATTTTACATCATACCTACTAATATCCCATAAGATGCATTTTGGAAAAGGTTCAGAAGTCATTTTTCTATCTTCAGTACAATGAAAATGATAAGATTCTTAGTTTTTGCTTATTATTTACTTTCTAAGAAAACATCTTCTATTATACCCCTAATAGCTCAGCTACTAATAACAGTTGCTCATTAAATTCCCATTTTTTCTTTCTTTTATCTTTCTCTAACACCACCCAAGGTTTGAATTTGGCTGGAGACAGTGACAAATTCTGAGCTTATCCAATTATCAAGAATAAAGGATTGAAGCTTACAGAGCCCAAACTGAAAATAAAGCCACAGGTACTTTGAGTTCTAATAAGGCAAAAATACAATTACTTGGTAAGATTTAGAGAAACTGTGAAAAGGAATGAAAGCCGGTCTGATTATTTGAATGATAGCTTTGAGTTAAGTAGCGTTACACAGGACCCTCCAAATTCTGGTGGTTTTCAAGGCAAGAGATTAAGGAGTCGGAGAAGAGCGGGAGCCACATCTTTTTCAGTCTTTCATCTCTGCTCTCCTTCTGTGATCTCTCAGCCTATGTCCTAATG
Organism: Petromus typicus; assembly: GCA_004026965.1. NCBI lineage: Eukaryota > Metazoa > Chordata > Mammalia > Rodentia > Petromuridae > Petromus > Petromus typicus. The sequence goes on along the minus strand of PVIR01000120.1, from coordinate 103,162 downwards.
AATCATGCATGCAGAACAAGACCTGGACAGATGTGCTCTCAGATGGGTCAGTCATATGGACCCCCACCCAGCTGGCATGCTAACAGGCAAAGTCTGTGTTCTGCTAGAAATGTCTTCACGCTGCTCTCACTTGCTGCCTTGGGCAGAGATGTCAAAACCCTGACAGCTCCACGGGCAGACACTGGCCTCAGAAGCCCTCACTACAGACCTTCCAGATGTCTGAGGATTTTCTCCAGTCATGCTTCACAGACACACCTTGAGACCTGTGGAGGAAACACTTCCATCTCCTCACTAGAAATAAGTCCATGACCACAGAAGTGCTTCCATGAAGCTCCTGCTGACACTCTATGTCTCTCCACTGGGGTGGAAGAGTTTGTCCGGAAGCCCCAGGCTGCAGGCAGCACGGCTGGATGTGAGCACAGGTCATTCCCTCTAACTGCGAATTCCACCTGAGCCCCTCACTGTCTTGCAGGAGAGTTCCCCAGTAGAAGGGAGGTGCTGGAGACTCAGATGGCTGTGGCTCAAAGTTCACATCTAGACCTCATCTCCACTGGGGCCTCCAGGGAACACCCAGGGCACTAATGTCTCCCCACTTCAAACACAAATCACCAAAATGCTGGTGACTGGCTGAGACAGAGGAAGACCTTGAGGGACCATGTCGCTGTCTAGAGCAAGCCAATCAGGACCTCCCCCGGAAATTCCAAACTCCATTGACTGACAAGACTCAAACACTAGATGGATATAAACTCAAAGAGCCGATCGACCTTATGAGCCGCTATCTTAGCTTCACTGAAAACTGATTCCATCACCCAGATATCTTTGCTAGACAAATGCAACAAGGATACAACTCGTCTTGCATTTCCCTGACCCATGACAGCTTCTTAATTGGGTTGCTTTGTGGAAAGCGCCAAGACAGGAGTGCCATCTCCAGACAAAGCGCAAGCCTTTCACTGATGGGCTGTCCTCGGGGGATAGGACAAGATCCCACTTGTAATCACAACCCTCAGAGACCCTCAGACCCTCAGTGTGCATTTGTGAGGCCTCAGTCTGCATCTGCGCATTAAAACGCTAGAGTGGGAATATAAAATATCTTCGAAACAATCATTCCAAGTTTTATATCCATAGAACACTGACTCAGTGGGACATTTCTTGACTTGCTTTTAATTTTTCATCAGTCCACCACTGCCTCATTTGGCCTTTTCAATTTCTGTCTTTACCATGACTTCTACTGAATGGGCTTCACAACTAAGGAGCCCTAAGTTTGTCCTCATCTGACTTCCTGGCACTTACAAAGACTGCATGAGGCCAGCACCCTTGTTCATATCAAAGCTCCTGCAGCCCTGAGCACAGAATGCAGAATCTACTACTTGTCTGTTAGTGACTTACTGAAAGAAGACATCAACAGGTCTTCAAGCACCGCTCAACTGCTATCCACAAGGCCCCAGTTTAGAAGCTTAGAGGGATTAGTTGACTTGATCGGCAGCACTGACTTGCTCAATAGCCTCAGAATTCGAATTAAGTCGAGTCCAACCCCTCTTGAAGCCCATCACTTCCTCAGAACCAGTTTGATCTGTTCGTGGTGTTGGTTTCACTCTCCTCCTTCTCATCTAGACACTAACAGGTAACTGCCTCAGAGGTGCTGTGCTCCAAACTCAACTCCCTCCCGACCCTCCTCACACAAAATGCAGCCATGGACAGTGCATCAAAGTAAAGCTATGTCTTCCATTCTTGGTACCATTCTTGGCACCGGGGCCATGTTTCCCGAGAGCCGATGGATCTGTTTGTAGTTGGTGGGGACAGTAACCTTTGCACTGCACTGCTGGCAGGAGCTGAACCTCATGACAGCTTCTCCTAGACCTCGCTAGAGTCCCGGGAGGGAGGGTAGTGCAGAAAACCTCCCTGGGCACAAATAAGTCCTTAATTTAGAGACCACCTCTCTGACAGAGACAACCTGAACCTAGAGATCCTTCAACAAGACCCACGTTTCCATCTCAAATTTCAACATGGAAGCTGGAGCTCATCCCCCAGGAGCCAGCACAAACTGCCCTCCTCGGAGACAACTCCTCAGAGAATGTGAGCCCAATCTAGGCCGTCCATCCTTGACACTCAAGCACATTGTACAGCATTTATCACAATGTAATTCTTTATGGTTAACAAGACATTCAGATGAGCCTGACAACCGCGGAAACAACGCCCCTAACTTTGCCACCTGCTTCTCCAGTGCCCAGCCAGGAACCTGGGTGCACAAGGAGCTTGACAAGATATCATTGACCTTCTGTTTCTCTTACTCTTCACCACTTAGTTGAAACCAAACCGAGATATTCACAGGAAGGTGTAACATTTATTCACCTGTATGTGTATTTGCTTATTAAAAGGACAGCCACGGACAAATCTCACAAAATAATTTTAAACAAAAGAAGCCAAACCCAAACTAGTGTATACTAAGCTTAAGTTCAGAACCTGTCAAAGTCAACCGGTAACGTTGGAGCTGGTGATGTTACGACTGATATCAGTGCATCTCTACAGGGCATCCAGGGACCCAGACTTTTTCAATGTTTGGAATTGTTTTATAAACTGACGATAAACACAACGAAAAATGCCCTCTCTTCGGGAACACTCCTGGCACTAAGGGGAACAGAAACACTGGAAAAGGCGTCCTTCTAGATGCCCATGCTCTGACTACCTGTTGAGCTTTTTAAATGGTCCCCAGCGCTACTGGTTCCAAGGTGGGTTTTTCCCGGGAAACTGACATATCCTGGATCAGCCTACGCTACACCAGACCTCTCGGATTTAAATGATACAGAATTTTCTGAAGATCTAAAGCCCCTCCTTGAAAAAGCCCATCTTCTTTCCTGCTCCCGGACTAGCAGGACCCACTGACACCCGAGTTCTCCGGTTTCAGCCCTGTGGGACACTGCCCGCCCACCGGAGTCTCCTCCCGCTCAGGGCAGAAGGGCTAAGGACGCAGAGCGCGTCCAGGTCATCCTGGAACACGCAGCAGCCTCTGGGTCTGGAGAGACAGCGGGGAGAGGGGAGCCCCCAAAGAAAGCTCAGCGCCTCTGCGACCCAGACTCCGGTCTTGGCCGCACACACTCTGTGAGCAGCTCGGAATCTGGAAAAAGCGCGGGCTCTCCTGTGCCCTCTCCTCCCTCGCCCGCCGTGGGCACAGCGGTGGTTTAAGGCTGAGCGCCCGGCCGGCTCCTGCAGCTCCAGGGCGCCCCGCGCCGCTCTCTGGGGCCGGAGGAGGCCGGAGCGCCTCGCACCCTCCCGAGGCCGCCAGGATCCCAGAGCTCCCGCGGAGCCCGAGGGCGGCCGGGTCTCCGCTTGGGCACAAACTGACTTTGGTTCCTACCCAGTGTGAGCTCTTTCCTGGCCTCCGAAAATTCTTTTCTCACTCTCCGCCCTCCCCATTTAAAAGCAGTTTCTTCCCAGGGTTAGAAGCTGACCTGAACGTGTACTGTGTACTGTGCTTGACTTCGTCAGAGAACGGTGAAGTCCTTGAAGACAGGCGCTGCTGAACACAGCAGGGCTGGCTTTGTCCCTGCTGCAGCCCTGTACCCAAGGGAGTCCGTGCCTCCCTGGACAGGGGCGCGCCGCTGCTGACCCTCCCCGCGCCTTGATGGCCGAGACTGGTGGACTTAGCCAACTTCAGCGCTAATATCAGACGCTCTGGAATGGCTTTGTAGAGAGTCCTACCCAAGGGCCCGCTTTGCTACCTGACCTTAGAAATGAAGGGGTTGATTAAAGATAAAGTCTGCTCTCTTTTCCTTTCTTGCTCCTGCGGTAGTCAGAGTCTGGCTAAATTGCTGACGTTGCCCCAGCCCGGGCTCAGACCTGCTCAGCCTCCCGGGTGCTGGCATTTCGGGCATTAGACCCGCTTTCGGCTTAGCACCTAAAATTCTGCACCGTGGGATCCTGATTGCCTTTTGCTCACACTTTTAAGTTTAGGTGAAGATATATGGTGGATGAAATTTTAAATATTTTCAATTACTAAATTTCTCTTAAAACACCAAATCCCCCCCCCAGCTTTAGAGTATAATTGATAAACTTTGTATATAATTGTGCAGCACAATGTGATATTTGGATACAGTGTGAAACCCGCATTACGTGCATTATTCCGTTTAGGTTTTGGGGTGAGAACATTTAATGTCTACTCCCACACCATCTTGCAAGTATACAATCATTTACTATTGGCACCTGCGGTGGAGACTGTGGTCTCCAGCGCTGCTCATCCCAGCTGACCCCTGATTGTGACTTCTAGATTTCACATATGTGGGAGGTCATGCAGCCCTTGTCTTTCGGTACCTACTTATTTCACCCAGCACAATGTCAGCCAAGTTTACCCCAATCGTCACAACAGCAGGATGTCCTTCCTTTTGTAGGCTTAACCGCATTCCAATATACTTTTTCATTATATACACATAGCATAATATATATGTACATCTGCCTTCTATCTAGAAGGCAGAGTATCACCTTTTGTGGAAAGGCATGGAATCAGATTTCCTAAGAAAGGTCTCCAGTCAGCAGCCACAGAAAGTGTCTCCAGAAGGACACTTCCAATACCTTTCATGTTTCTGCAGGACTCCTCCAGTCATCCCCAGGGATAGGAATGTGTCTGAGAAGAACTCACAAACACATCATCCTTAATTTTTATTTCCATTTGAGAATCTGATGCTAGCCAGAAGTTTGGCTAGTTGGTTAAAGGTTGTTTGGAGTATTATCTTTTAATTCATAGAACCCCACTCCTTAATGTCCCCTGACAAGAAGAAGAAGTTTTATAATGCTACTAATTCCCCCAAAGTTATCCTTTTGCACAGAATTTCCCAGGAAACAACCTAGTCAGACAGAGAAGTAAGGGTTGTGGTACCCCACTTCCCAGCGCATGGCCTCTGTGCGCACCGATCTCGGGGGGACGCTCAACCCCCTCCTGTGTGGCTGGCTCTGCTCATCTCTTAAGTCTTAGCTTATTCACCTTCTCCCCTTGCCAAGTGGTATCTAGATATTTACCTTTAAATTGATATGTTTTACAGCAGCTCAGAAAGACAGAGGACAAGTATGTTTTTAGTCTCAAAGAATATAATGAAATTTATTGTAATCATAGTCTTTAAACAAGATATTCAAACAAAGACATATTCCACTTTTTAGCTGCAACTGATCTAATTGCTTCTCCAGACTGTTTTTATGTGTGGGTGGATTCAAATCACACATTATTTTTTCTATGATTACACATTATTTCCATAATCATTTTGGATATGTAAAGAATACCGTGTTGTAACCAAGCTGAAATGGTGAAATATAAAATAATATCATTACCAGATTCATCCTGTGGAAAGGAAGAAGGAAGTACCGGTAATATTATTGTCACTATAGCCAGAACTAGGGAAAATGGATAAGTTATATAAAAATAAGATCTTAAAAACCGCTGGAAAGCTGTGAAGGCACATAGGACTAGATAGGTTAAAATCCAAAGAGAAAAGAATTCTTGCTAACGTAAACTGAGGTTTGCCATAGGTAGAAATGGGGAGAATTAATCATACTTTGTTTCCTAAAAATATTAACAAAATTAAATGCATGTAAGAATTTGATGCAATTGGTACATTGACAAAGCTAGTCCAAGGCACAATGGCTCCACTCTAAGGTATTTACACTAGAGAAATAAAAAACTATTTAGTTCACATGAAAACCTATAGTGGTTGCTTATACATAAAGATTCAAATAATCACCCAAAATTGAAAACAACCCAAAAATTCTTTAGTGAGTGAATAGAATAACAAACTGTGTTATGCATCCACTGGAATGGTTCTTATAAATAAAAAGCAGGACAACGTTATTACACATGAGAATCTGGATGCCCTCCAGGCATAATGCTGGCTGAAGGAAGCCAATGCCAGTTACATCTGATATGATTCTATCAATACCCAAAAAGACAAAATTGTGGCTCTAGCGACTGGCTGAGACTAGAGACGGTGAGAAGGAATGACCTCAAAGGACTAACAAGGGGGAGTTGTTTGGCATAATGGAACTATTATGTATCCTTATTCCATGGCTGATTCCATGAGTCTATACATATGTTAAAATCCAGAGAACAGTATAAAAATAAAAATGAATTTGATTGTATATTTCCCTTATCATTTTCTTCATCAGTAAAACAATATCTGACACCCACAATCTAAAAGAAGAGAAGTTTATTCTGGTCCATAGTTACAGGTTTTTGTCAGGCAGCTGAAGGGTAGAGGCAGATGGAGGAAAGAACTGGGAGGAGGAATGGGCTTGTGTCATGGTGGACACAAAGCAAAGACAGAATGAGAAATGATGTGCCTTCAACTGCATATCTCCATGACCTGCTTCCTTTGACCAGACCTTACCTCCCAACAGCAACTCAGCCCTGTCTCGCCCACAACTCAATTACCATCTGAAATCCTTGACTATGAGTGCATGAGGACACTGGGGTTCATTCTTAATCTAAACCATAACATTCTGCCTTTGGCATCCAAAACACTCATGCATATCTCTTTAAGAAAAATACATTTAGCCCATCTCTGTCACCAAAGTCTTAACAGTTTCATCAGTGTTGAAAAGTTCAAATGACAAGTCTCCCCTGAGAATCAAGACAAATTTTGCTATGAGCTCCTGTAAAAATAAAAAAGAAAGTTAAACACTGCTGGCATACAATGGTACAGGAGAAATAGTCTCATTCTAAAAAAGGAACAGGGGAATAGAAAAAAGTCAGATTAAAGCAAGACCAAAAAATATTAGGATAAATATTGAATCTTGTAGCACATGTCTAGCACCTGGAGCAAAGACAGGAACACCAAGGGACCTGGGCAGCCCTGTCTTTACAGTCTGCTGGCATCTCTCTCCTGGCATCTCCCTCAGAGTAGCTTAACTCACTCTCCTGTGCTTTCTTCAGATGTCCCATGATCCTGGACACTCCAATTTCCTGGGGTCTCAACTGGACACTATTGGCTTCAATCTCACAGCTATATATATATATCTGTGTGTGTGTGTGTGTGTGTGTGTGTGTGTGTGTGTGTGTGCTGCTCTCTTGACCGCACACTGCTTGGCCTTCCAGTCCTTCTTTTGAAATATGGGTGGAAGCCTCCCTGACATCACAACACTTGCATCCTCCATGCCTGTAAAATCAGCACCACATGAATCATATCTAGATTTGTTACCATCTTAAGCAGGGGCTGGGCCCCCTGGGGCCATGACTGCAGAGGTCTCTGGGTGCCTGGATGGCTGATCACTATGAAATGAACCCTGAGAAACCAGTTAACAAACAGGGTGTCTTGGCACTCTCTTCTCAAAGCAAAGTTTCAGCCTGAAAAGGATGGGGTCTTGCTGATTCCCAGGATGCCCTCAAGAAACCTTTCCTATTGTCCCTATTAAAATTACTTGCTTTCTTTTCAATGGGAATATTCTCAACAGTTAAGCTCTTGTACACTACAATTTTATAAGCATTTTCTTTCTGGAAAAACTGAAATTTTAAATGAGGTTTTTGTCCCTGTTTCTCTGTGTAAATCCTATTAAAATCAGCAGCCAATTTTAGTGCGATCACCTGAACACAGTGCTGCCTTGATATTTCTTCTACCTGATTTATTAGTTCACATACCCTTAATCTCAGTCTTCTGTAAAGTCTCAGGACATAAAGGAAATATGGTTAAACATTCTTCCAAAGAAAGTACACATGTTATGTAGTCTACTTGTCAATAAAACCCTTTTTGAAAGGGAGATAGGGGAAAGTAAAGAAGAGAAAGAAAAATATGATGGTAAAACGAAAAGTGGAAACAAAACTTAGTATATGTGGTGGGGGGTTGTAGGGAGGACTGGGAATTGGGAAAAAGTGAGAATCAAGATGCATCATGTACAAGTATATATTCTCAAGGTTGAATGTGATCATAAGGTATACCTATAATGTACCAATAACTTCAATAAAAGGGAAAAAATAAAGCCCTTTTCCCAGTTGAAACTTCCATCATTCTCATCTTCTGACCTCTGATGAAAATCTCCCACCAGGCTCAATTTATAAAATTCTACTGCTTCTTTAGCCGCTCACTGCAAACATTTTCAAATTTTTTCCATGAACTAATTTCAAAAGCTTCTAAACCACAATGGTCAGGTTTTTTAAAAAAATCACACAATATCTCCACTTCTTTAGTACTGAAGTCCATCTTAATCACTTTTCTCAACAAGGATATTCAATATCTGACACCTATAACTAAAAGGAGAAGAGGTTTATTTAAACTCTCAGTTATAGTCCAGGATTGTCTGGATCTCAGCCAGAGGCAGAATGGTAGAAGGACCTAGTAGAAATATGTCATGGTGTCAAGGAAGCAGAGAAAAAGAGAAGGAGCCAGGAGTAGAAGTATATCCCTCCAGGTCACACCCCTGGTGACTTACGTCCTCTGGCCAGACCCTAGCTCCTAACAGCAAATCAACTATATGACCCTTATGATCCAGTCACCACCCAAATCCCGACCTATGATTGCATGTGGCCCATAGGGACATTTTTGATGTAAAGCATAATATATGTCAAGTAAAAATAAAAATTAAATATGAGTATCAAGTCAGCATTCTCAGGGGAATCCTCATACAACCTTTTTCCTTAAGTATTTTACTGATAATCAGAAGAATTCTATAGGTCAGATATTATTATCTCCACTTTAAAGATGTGAAAACTGAGGCTTCTGAAATTTGAACAACTTCCCAAAATTATATAACCAGCAAGAAATGAGATGTAGAAATGAGATCTGACAGAGCTGCAGGCATACATTCATTTTTTCCTCTTATCTGGACATGATAACTCTGAAAACTTTAGGATGCTTACTACCTGGAACTTCTAATATTGAGTACAACTAAGAATTATATAAGCATGCTAAAAATAATCAGATACTCTGCTGAGTGTGGAGTTCGAATATTTTCCAATATCTTGAAGACAGCTTTGGAAAATATAGTCATGACACTCAGAATCTCTAAGTTCAAATATTGGGAAATACCTATTGTGCACAACACACAACTATCAAAATCACAGGTGTTTTGATGCTATAAATTACTGCAGTAGTTGAGCTTAACTGTCAGTCTGATTGGCTTGGAAGCCACACAGGACATTAGGAAACACATTTGTGGATGTCCTGGAGGGTCGCAGGCATGACCTTGGGACCTCTGGTATTTATCTGCTGCGTGAACAGAACACCTTTGCTCCGTCATCTTTCTTCCACTGTGATGTTTCTGCCCTGAAGCTCCAGCTATGGACCAAACCTTCAGAGACCATAAGCCTTAGGAAAGGAAATTATACCTTTCCTTCTATGAGATATTTGTATGTTAAGTTTTTGGGTTTTGGCCAGCAACACGTAAGCAATGGATACAGTTCTTTGCTAATTTCTAATAATTTCAGGTTACTGTACATGGACTTGTCATCATTTCTTTTGTTTTCCAGTAACTCGCTACACCTCCATATTTTCAATATGTGTCATGCACTTCAAATGCCCTCTTTGTAGTTACCACAAGCTGATTCTGTAACGTTGTTGGTGTTCCTTATATAATTATACATTTACCCTTTTAGCTTATCAATTTTTAGTAGATTTATTAGGGTGATTTCAATTTCAATGGAAATATGTTCACTCTTCTACCTCATACATATACATAAAGGTTTAATTCATTTCAAATTATCAATTATTACAAATTATTACAAATTAAATGCTGATTTATTTTGTCTATTTGCTCATTTATTTAGAATCTTTTTGCATGTCATTCTGTCTAAAATTTTGTGCATTTCATTAATTATGTTGGCATTTTAATAAGATATAGAACAAAGCAGTAATCTTGAAAATTATGGCCAATGCTTACATTTAACAATAACCCTGTACTTCAAGGGGTGTAATTAACTTGACAGTAATTCAAAACTGCAGCAGAAAACTTCATTGCAAGAAACATAATGATTTCAATAAATTTCTGAGCTAAACAAATCCTTTAAGAATTTTTTCCTGCCTGGTAGTTTTAAAATTCACAACTAAATAACAAATGTTAATGGATATATCTTTATGTTATGAAGATTGTCAGAAACGTTTTTTTAATTCTAGGAAATACCTAGGAAAATAATTTATCAAACAAGTTTTGCATCAAGAATATTGTGTGTGTTTCATATTAGTTTGTTACAACTCTGATCTTCGGCACATTAATTCCCATTATACAGATGAGACAACTTATATGATTAACCATTGAGTAACTTTCCTAGACCAGGCTGCAGAGGGACAGAGGGGCCAGAGTGTGGTGCATGGAAGGTAAACCCAGAGGAACAGGGGAGGTGTGAAGTAAAGGATCCTCGTCGCTGGGTCCTAGGACCTGCGGGAACAGTAGGGGTGAGACCCAGGAAGCATGTGTTGGGTTTCCCAGCAAAAGCTAAGGATTTGCGACTTCAGTCTTATTTCCTCACATGATGCAATATAAGGAGGAAATTAGTGAGACACTTGCAACAGTCTCTTAGATACTCCAGCAGCATGATTAGAGTGATCCGAAGAGGGGAAAGAACACCATCAGCCAAACTGGGCAGCTTGGGGTTACCGGAGGAAGGGGGATGTGGCCTGACTCCAGATTTCCAAGTGTATAAGAGGTGATTCCTTTGCTGAGATGGGAAATACTAAAAGAAGGGCCTCAATCAGGGGAATGGCTGGAGCTTGTCCTAGCACGTGGCCAGTCGTACTGAGACATGCAGAGTCGGTAGTAATATAATGAGCAAATGGGAACTGCAGTGGAAGTGTCCCAACCAGACATTAAAGTTTAGCGCCAAATATAAGGACTGGTACATAGTCATTGCGGTGCTTCCCAAGTGGAACCATGGAAATTCTGCATCATCAACCTCCACGAATCCACCACCAATTGGACCGCGGTCACAGGAGTCCACATCCCACCTCCGAAACTACTGGTTTAAACTTGAGCGACTTAACTGCGGTGCCGGGCACCTCCTCTGTAAAATAAGGATGACAGTCCCTATTGAAAAGAGTTCTTGAAGACTGAAAATTTCATCTCTGTAAAGTTCTAAATACAGTGCCTAATTCACGGGAAGAAACTTATTTGCGCTAATTGTTTTGGAGGATTTCTATAAAATGTAGATTTGTGTGCTCCAAAACAGTGTTTGTGTATTTAGTTCCCTTTCGATGTCAGTTTCTGATATTTTGGTCTATGTTGTATATGTTATTTCCTTTTATTTTTATCAAAGTATTTCTATTCAAGCAATACATGCTTATGGTTAAATAAAAATTCAAGATATGTTTGTAATAAAAAAGTAGTGACTTTGTGTCCACCTCCTTCTTATCTAAAATTTCACTTCCTAAAAATAGTTTTAGTCCTGACAAATATTGTCATAGTTTTTGGGCACTAAAGTAACTACTGCATCAAAATTACCATATGTAGATGTTTTGTACATGGTCTTTGTTTCTTCTTCTAATTATTTTAGTCCCAGCTTGTTATCCAAAGAAAGGCACAGTGAAAGGGAAGCAGAAATCTTTCTTGATGCCCTCTGATGACCCCCGAGCCACCTAAGAGAGCAAAATCCTGGGGCCAAACAGCCTTCTACCCTCGATCTCACAATACCCTCATTACTCTGAAGAGTAATGTTTTCAGAAGGCCATTCATTTATTTTCATTCCAAGGTGAGAACTGGAAAACATTCACAGTATACCACATGACAAATATTTATAAGAACACATAAATAGCTTAGCATTCATCTCAAGCCAAACTTAAGTCTTGCACTGCAGGGACTGTGTTAGTGACTGTGACAGTGACCGTCTTTCCTCTTTGCCAACATCTTCCCTCTACTCGACTAGCCACACAAACATACCTGCCAGGACTTAGGAAGCATGATCATCATTGCTTTAACTCCCTGCATTTTGCAGTTATGCTTTTATACAATTATTCACAAAACACAATCTTGTTTCCTTGGGGTAGTGAATGATGATTTAAACGGATGCCTCATAATGATGTGCAGTTACTAAGAGACTGGAGGATGATTCAAAGTGTTTACAGGGAGAATGTTTTGCTCAGCCTGTAGAAGGTTCGGGTGAGATGCATTAAGCTACTACTAATGAACAGCAGGTGGAAACATCCACGAGGATCCCGGGGCATTAGCCAGCTCTCCTTCTCTCAGACACAGTAACACAGCAAATCAGCTGCAAAGAGTAACTTGTTTATTTGGCTCAGAATGTCAGAGGTTTCAGCCCCTGCTCAGGTGGCCCTGTGTTTCTGGGCTTCTGGTGACATAGAGCACCATGGTGGAGAGAATATGGAGAGGCAAAACTGTATCATAGCATCTTACAAGCAGAGAGAGAGAGAGAGAGAGAGAGAGAGAGAGAGAGGAGAGAGAGAGAATGCACACAGTGGCTGGCTTACTCCTTTGGTTTTTGTTCCATCTCAGGCTCCAACCTATTGAATGGTACCCCCGTATTTAAGGCAGGTCTCCCCACCTCAGTTTACCATTTCCTACACCAGTTGTCTCCGGGAATGCCCTCAGTGACACACCTAGAACTGTGTCCCAGGTCCTGTGCATTACCATTGTCCTGTGTTTTTCTCAATCTAATCAAGTTGAAAAAGAAAATTAATACTACCCCTACTGACCAAATGCAGGTAAGCCTAAGAAAGATATGGTGGATTTGTTACAAGGAAAATGTGTGTTGCTGAGGATCCATTAGCAAAGAGAACATCAAAGTTGTCTAGCTTTGAGTTGAAGAGCTTTACTTTGGGACAGGATCGAGATAGAGATAACTTTGGGGTGTAACTTTTTATCTCTATCATCTGTTTATAAAATTGCAATTGTTACATGGTTTCACTTTCTAATTTTCAAGTTTGTCAGAGGAAAAACTGTCAGTTGTCTTAGACCGAGGAGGAAACAAGTAATAATTAATAAGGATGCCATCGTCCATTCAGACAATGAGATCAGCTTTTTAAAGGACTTTCACGTTTGTTCGCTGTAAAAGTCAGGGTTCTCCAAAGAGATAGAACCAGTAGGATATATATAAAGACAAGGAGAGATTCATTAAGGGAACTTGCTCACGTGACTGTGGGACTTGAGAAGTCCATCCGAAAGTTAGAGATGAGAAGAGGCTGATTGGTTCTCCGCTTCGTCTTGCCTCAGCCCCAGCCAATCGGATAACGCCAGCTCACACTGAGGGTGGGCCTTCCCTGCAGGCGCAGCAGACTCCCACGCCAGGTCCTCTGGAAACACTCTCACAGACGCACCAAGCAATGAAGCTCTATAGCTCTGTAAAGTATTTCTTATTGTAGTCAACAGGGCACCTAAAGCTAACCACCACTTTCCCCTATTTGAAACCATGGGAACTTGTAAAAATGGTGGGGGGTGTTGTGCCAGCATTTTAAAGACCGTGAATTAAACCGGAGTATGAATGTTCTGAGTGACATGGACTCAGCCGTGGACCCGGTAGACCCGCTTCCGCTTAGCTGTTCTACAACACTGGCTGGAAAGAAGTTCCCAGCAGAAACCAGAGAAACAGTTCGCAGTTAAATATAGCTAAGCAAGATGGCATTTCCTCTGCTTTCTACTTAGCCAGACACTGACCTTTCTTCCCATCTACTTAAATGATTTTCCCTCTAATAACTGTTTTATTATAATTCATAGTGTCATCTAGTATCCTTTACTCATATGCTCAGAGAATTTAAATGAAGAGTCTGGTTTTCTGTTAGCTATTTACACTCGCTTTTGTATCAATTATCCAGATTTTTGAATGGAATATTTAATCGTTGCAAAATATAGTTCCTTCTTATCAGGCGAGAATGAGGGAGGCAGTATAGTTCACTGTTGAAAATACTGGCTTTCAGGTTGCCAAAACCTATAACCAAATCTAATGCTGTCACTCTACCTGGATAACCTAAGTTGCCAATGTCATTGTTAAATTATTAAATAATGGCCCTTGGGTGGAATCTGGTTTTTGTTTGCTTGCCCCTTCCACGGCACAACACAAATTTGAACCACCACCCCCCAACCCCCTCCAAAAGCAGCAGAGAGAAGATATCTGTCCTCAGAGACTAACAGCTCCTAACAGTCAGTCCTTGAGCTGGATTCACAGCAAGCACACATTTTGTTCGGGCCGTGTAATATTTTATATGCTGTTTACTAACATAATATTGGAAAATTTCAGATTGAAAAGATCAAACTTTCAGCTGTTTTTTCTAAACGTAAAATCTGACCTTCAGCTCTGCTTCCCATCTGAGTAGCAGGTCTCTGAAGACTCTCACGCTGCTCCCGAGCTCGCCTCCCCGTCTCTTCCCCTCTTCCTGCATTCCCCGGGCACTTGCAACTCTCAGGCTGAAATGTTTACGTCAAAAGGACTGCAGGAAATCAGTGTTAGTAAGGTTACGCACTCACTGCCTCAAAACGGGGAAAGGTAGAACTGTGCTGAAATAGCCCTACTGAGGGTCCTGCTCTTGGATGACCGTAACCTCTCAGGTGGTCGATGGGACACTAGCAGGCAGCCCCTGGGAGACCGGGGGATGGGGGGGGGGGGGCAGAGGCCGTTCTGTGGCCTGACCTCTGCAGCGCGCGGCAGATGCACTGCACAGTGATGCCCAGTAGATGGCGTGCCGGGTGGCGTGAGCGCCCTCGGGGGAGGAAGATGCCTCCTGCTTTTCCTCTGGCCAGGACACTAAAGTCTCTAAGGAGAAGGCTGGAGAGAAACAGCTGTGCAGACTGACGACCTCTGCTTCTTTCGCACATGCTGGTTTCCTGCCGTTCTGTGTCGCCTCTGACTTCGCCATCTCTCAAGATCAACCACAGCACTTTCAGCCAGTATTTGTGGTTGTGTTTCGTTGTCTGAAGCTCCTCCAGCTCCTGTGGCGGGTGCCCACAGTTAACAAGGGCACTGTCTGTGGTTACAGAGGATTCTCTGGGGACTCCAGGTGCGAACTCCTCTTTCTTTAATGACACCGCCGCTGTCTCTAGCAAATGAGCATCTGTCCTGCACAGCTCAGCTCACCCAGGCAGACAGAGTGCTCCCTAATTTGCTTCTCGGTCCTTCTCACCCCATCGCGGGACCAGGTTTGCCAGCAGACAGAGAGATCCACGGTACAGAAAAAGAAATAGGACCCGACGAGTGGAAGGGGCTTGGCGACTTGGGCTTCTACTGTTTAACTAGATGTGGACCTTTGCATAGGCCACAATGCCCTGTGGCTGTGTCCGTCAGGTGCCTCTTTACAGGTAGATCTTTTGCAAAGTAGAAGAAGACCAAGAAATGGAGAGAGGGGGAAACAGAGGGAGGAGACAAAGAAAGAACTGAGAAGCGTTACGCACGTGGACCAACTCCTACGAGGGATGTAATCGCTATGTGCTAATAAAATGTTAAAATCTTAAAGTTGCTTTGTTTGTGTTCCTCTCTCCCTCCTTCCTCCCTCCTTTGCTGCCTCCTATACTCTCCGCTTTCTTCTCTTCCCTCTCCTCCCCCTCCTCCTCCTTCTTCCTTTCTTCCCTCCCCCCTTTTCATTTCCATGTAGCCAGTGCTATAGAGAAAACCACCACAGCATCATTTAGGCTCTAGTAAAATGGGGCGACAAACATAGAGGTAGTAGAAGAAATCCGTGCTAAGACTTGACACAGAAGTTCTTTCTATTCACTCATTTATCAGCGGCTTCAAGTCTGCTGCATCTTGAATCCTCCTGTCTTAGGTCTGCCTGTGAAATGATGGAGACTTTCTGGAAGCAAAAAGCTAAACGATGTTTGTCAAGACAAATGCTTGGCAGTAATGAAAATGAAGGTTAGTTTCTATAAAAGCAAATACTGAAAGTAAGAAGTTAAACTTGCTCTGGTGGAAATAAAAGATTCTCCTTTCCTCCTTTTTCTTAGAGCGTTTGGATTCGAAAACTTGGCAATTGAAAGTGCTTTCCCCTCTCTCTGAAATGCATATAGATCTTCTTGAAAACTAGATAGGCTTTTTGTCAGCTTTATGGCCCAGTAATAACTTTCTCGAGGACCTAAGAGCCATCCTTGAAGTGTAAGTATCCACGGAGACAGCGATGCCATCTTCCATTTCTGAGAGCCTAGGCGGGGTGGGCACCTTACCCCACCTTACTAAACACCTCTCTTTAGGAAAATCTAAGAATTTGTATCTCCCGCAGGTAAATTAACTAGCACCAGAGACCACAACCTCCAGATCAATCTCAGACGAGCTGCGAAAAACCAAAGACACAGTCAGGTCCTGTCGCTCAAAAAGAAGTCAGTGCTTATATTGAGAACAAATGTGCAATGGATCACATCTGTGTAGTTAGAAAAAGGCTGAAATTTCTCTGTCTTTGCCACCCTCCTAGTGGGTGTTGGTGACGCACATTCCATTCTGGTTTAATGCTTATTTATAAACACACACTCTCTCTCTCTCTCTCTCTCTCTCTTTGTCTGTCTGTGTGTGTGTCTCTCTCTCTCTCTCGCTCTCTCTCTCTCTCTGTCTGTCTGTGTGTGTGTCTCTCTCTCACTCTCTCTCTCTCTTTCTCTCTCTCTCTCCTACATTTGCAGAGAGGATTTCTAGGTGGAGGGTGGAGAGAATTGTGGTCTTTATTATGTTTCCCAGCATTTTCCACACGCGATCCGTGTTTGCCACTCTGGAAGCTTGTGCGAGAACTGGGAATAGGCGGCTTCCCGGCCGCACGACGATGTCCTTCTTCACATCCCTGGTGCAGGGTTATGAGCAGGAAGGAGGAAGCAGGCTCCTCCCTGCGCTTTCCGTTTCTTCTCTCTTCTCTGAGAGTCCCGTTTCTCAGAGCGAATTCCACACACATCTTCACTGTAGATGAAAGCCAGAGAAGGTAGAGATCACAAAGCCGAAACCCACCTGTGTTCCTGTCACTCGTGAGCCACGAGGGGCCATGAAGGTCCCCTGGGTGCACTGCGTGGTGTGTGGTGACCACAGTCTGCTTGCTGGGCTCTGCCTGATTGCACTTTATGTGGGTCTCATTTCCATTTTCTTTTGTGTTCACCTGCTGGCCTGGGACTCCAGAGCCCCCTGGGTGCTAGGCCAGCGCTGCACCCCTGAGCTATAGCCCCACACCATGGTTTCTACCTTCTCAGTTTTTACTTTCTTCTTACTACATATCTGCAGAACACAATGATTACACATTTCTCACGGGGAGCTGGTGCGGATACATAGCACATCTTCATTCTTTTTTTTTAGTCCCCTTCTCCCCTCCCCATTTCTTGCTTCCCTTCTCTTCTGCAAAAGATCTACTATATCTCTCTTTTCCTGTTATCCACCTTTTATCTTGTTCTTTATTTATATTTTGGGTTTCTCATATAAGAGAAACCATATGATACTTAGTAAAATTTTCTAAGCTATAACCCAGTGACCTTCAATTCTTTCTGAAAATTGAGAGGTCTTGTCTGCTTTGCAAGACCCAGTTATTCAACCTGTTTTGCATGTAGTCGTGTCCTATTCAATTCACTGAGTACTTGTTACCTAAAAGCAAAATAACTTGGTGATATCTCTGTTGCCGTAGAATTTAGCCTCACATCTGCTGGTTTTAGGATGGGAAACCTGTGTCTTGTTTAAAGCACATATAAGTGAAATTAATGATTATAATTCTTAGGGATGTATTAGCAGAAGACATATTTTTGAAGAATTAAATGTGGACATGGATTCCTTTACTCCTTCATTGTATCTTTCTACTTCTCTTTAATATTAGTACTGCTTTATTCAATTGATGCTATATCTCAGTCATTTATGAACCTTGTCTTCTTCCTCTCCTTAATTTTCAATTATCTACCAACAGCTTCTTTTTTTTTTTAGGTTTTTTTGAGACAGGGTCTCACTTTGTGGTTCAGGCTGGCTCTGAGCTCAGCCTCAAACTCATCATAGCAATCCTCCTGCCTCTGCCTCCCGAGTGCTGGGATTACAAACATGAGCCACCACGCCCGGCACTGTGGTATGTGGTACTGATTGCTGCTGGGTGTGGGTCTCCACACCCAGTATAGGTATGTGGTTACCGGGGATCAAACCCAGGTCCTTGCGCTTGCAAGACAGGTGCCGGAACCATTGAGCTAAATCCCCGGCCCCCAACAGCTTCTTTTAATCTCTGGACCGGAAGCCCCCATTTTTCTCAAGGTTTTCCCAGGAAGGTAAATGGCTCAGCACAGGTCACCAAAGTGGCTGTGCCTCCTGCTGTCCACCACCTTGTGTGTAGTGACTTGCCTCTTCCTCTGCAGCAGGTTTCGTAGTGCACAGTAACTCCACAAAGGGGACTCATAACACCAGGCTCTACTCTATTTTAGAATATCATTTTACACTGGGAATTAAAACCACAGACCCCAGCTCACTGGCAAACATCTGCTGTTCATTGATAACGCCATCTGTTATTCCAACTCCTCTCTCTGTTACAGAAGCTTCACGTAGTTGCTTTCCCCAAATTAATTATTCTATAACAACTTGATTTCTGGAAGCACAGGCCAAATAAGGTAGCTTTCCTGAAGGTTACTAATTCAATCTTTGCCTGTGTTTGAATGAACATTCCCATGTTATCACCTGCTCATGAGCTGAAGTATCTCAGCCCATTATATCTGTGAGAGGAAAGAGAAGCAGGAATACATACTAATGTAGCTTGGGAAAGTAAGTGGTTTGGGGAAAAAAAAATGTGTTTATCTGCATTTCACAAGCTCATGAACATGCATGGCCTAATTTGAATAATTTATTTAGAGGGATGATTATGATAATACAGCCTGAGCTGCATCTGTCTTAGGAGCTTAAGGAGTGCTTGCAAGAGCAGCGATTGTTTTTAATACAGCCATACCCTTCGCCTCATTCAATTAGAAGCGTCTTCAATTATTGATCTCATCGTTCAACTTGCAGGCGTGCCAGGAAGTTCCAGTGCTCCGGGAGCAGCTCTGCCCACAGGGCGCAGTGCGATGAGCGATGGATGGGGTCACTCACTGGCTAAATGATGCCCAGCGAGTCACTTCATCACTCGAGTCGGGGTTTCCTCCTTGGCAAATAATTACCTGACTCTCGGCAAGCTGGGTTGCGGTGACAGTGAGATCCTCGAGGGAGGGCAGCAGGCAGTGCGGGCAGCAGCTGCCAGCAGCACTCATGACAAACTCCCCCCACTCACCTTTCTTCACAGAACCTAATCTGATGATGTCAAGGTGGCTCACCATTCCAATTCTGGAGCAAAACCCTTGACCTATGAGAACGCGGGGTCTGAAGCATCCATTCTTAGGGCTAAACTGTTTTGTCTTTGCTTGCCTACTATAAATTTTACCCTGGGAATGAAAACCCTCTACCGCTGAGAAACATACTTGTTTTAAGTTTGGCTGCTCACAGCAATAGCGTACTATTTGGCACAGTGATCCTTCATTCTGAGGACTCATTAGATTCACGGGAGACTCCTTAAATGGGCAAAGGCCCCAGATGAAGAGAACTCCGATGACAAGGCCTGGGCAGCTATACTTTGTAAATGTGCACTAACCAACTCCAGTGAACAGTGGAGCCCTCTCAAAGGAAAAAGCGCCAGCTGCGGAGCCTGACTCTACAGTTCTTCTGACCCATGTGACCCTGGCTGAGTCTTTGTACCTAAGTCTGTAACTGTAAAGTGAGAGAGGAAATTAACAACTTTCAGAGTTGGTTATGACCTCACATAAACTGTCTAACCAAGTAGGGGCATAATAGATGATAACTATCTTTCATAAATAAGTACATGCATTCTCATTTCCTTCCTCTGGTTGTAGGTTTGTAATTGTGTGGACATGTATGTTCACAGGTGGGTTAGAAGTTCTCTGAGTACAGGCTGGCTCTATGTCTCCCCTGAATCTCCTACTGCTCCCAACACAGCGCTGAGCACAGTGAGTGAGAACTTAATACCTATCACAAGCTTTTCAGTGGATATATAGCAGAAATCTTCTGTTCCATGAAGTATATTTTAAAACACCAAAGCACATGCCCAGAAATTCACTACAGCTTTGCTATGATCCTAAGCATTTGCCCATCTGAGTCGAAAACGTTTTCTATAATCAAACTCTTACCATCAGCTTAGATATTACAGTTAGAGAACAGTAATGTTTGCCCTGAGGCATTCCATTTGATATAGGACACTGAAAGGAAAATGTGTGTAAGTTGTAAATGTACAGCCTGCTTTTTTTATAAAAAGGCTAAGGATGCAGGTGTGATATTCTTGGAATGGGAGCTATTAGAAAGGAGCCAGGGTAGTACAGATGGGTACGTGAACTCAGGAACTGAAAGGACTCACAAAGGAAGACTGGAGAACAACCCTAGAAATAAAAAAAGCAAAGGGTATTCATTTCTGTGTCTAACAGTAAGGAGCGACATGCTAATGTGCTTTCTAGTTCAAGCCCAGATGGGTCTTAAAAGTGGAGTAGATCAATCTATGAGGGCAGATGTTGCAAGGGGAGAGGAAGCCACACAAAAACAGATGCTTCCTTCCTCAGCCATAGCATGACGTGAGCATCCTCGCTTTTCTTTCCCTCTGTTAGGCAGAGGCATGAGTTAGAGCAGACCTGCAGCCTGCAGCATTCTTCATGCTTGGCCTAGTTAATGCACAAAGTATTTGCACAGTGCAACCAAAGAATTTTACTCTACTAACAGAATTCAGCAACTTCACCATCTTCTGTGCCATCTGATTCACCTTGTGTGATTTCTGAGTTTCTAAACTCTGAATTTAAGCCTGTTTCTGGTCATGAAAGCCAACCATGGTCTATCTCAATCATGGGAGCTGCTTTTAGTATCATTGGACAACTCGAGCTTTAGTCTGGCATTTTTTAGGATTGCTCCTCCCATACACAAAGGTACTGCAATTCAGGTCCATGAGGAAACTGTCTCAGTTCTCTTGGAGCTCACTGTTACTTACAGGGCAGGTAGTGCCGAGATATGTGCTGTGGAAAGGCTTGAGGCTGGAGGTCCAGGGAGCTGTTCAGACCCTCTGTGTGTGGAACAGTGGCACAGAACTCAGGGAAGCAAAGAAAGGTCTACAACAGCCCCAAGTGGATATCAAGGAAGACCAAGGTCTCAAAAGCAAACCGAAAGTCTAGTGAGCTGAACATGAGGGTAAGACACAGGATAAAAACAAAGTCTGTCTCTGTCAGCTGCAGATGAAAACAATACTGAGATTTTATCTCCCTCCACAAAGAATGGCTGCTGTTTCAGAATTAGCCAGCACAAATGTTGGCGAGGCTGCGGAGAAGAAGGATCCTTCTCCATTGTTGGTGGGACTGTAGACTCGTACAACCCCTGTGGAGATCAGTTTGGAGATTCCTCAGAAAGCTAGGATTAGAGGTCCTATTTGACCCGGCCATCACTCTGCTAGGTATATACACACAAGAATTAAAAGGCTCATATCACAGTGACTTATATGCACCCATGTTAATAGCAGCTCAATTTGTGATTGCTACATCTTGAAACAACCCAAATGTCCATCAGCTGGAGATTGGATAAAAAAGCTGTGGTTCTTCTATAGAATGGAGTATTACCTTGCCATAAAAAATGACAAGTTTGAATCATTTCTACTTAAATGGACATACCTTGAGGATATCCTCATAAGTGAAATAAATAGGTCACAGATAGGTAAATATCACATCTTTTCTCTGGTATGAGAAAATAAAGATGTAAATGAGTTCTAGAATTGTATGTTATATATTGTGAAATAGAAAATACTCAAAGTGAAATAGCTCAAGGGGGAAAAATAATGAGATTATAACAAAAAAGAAAGGAAACAAATTTTATGTATATGGGGGGTGGTAGGGTGGGTAGGGCTATGGGAAAAAATGAGAATTAAGTTGTGTCTTATACTGGTACAAATTCCCTTTGTGGAGTGCAATCATGATCTGTATATGTAATGTACCAATAAAGATTTCAATAAAAAAAACCAAAAAGTCCCTTGTAGACTCTTTCCTCCGCTCGTGTAGGGGTGACCCCAAGCAGGAGTGGTACGTTGGGGATGTATTTCACCTAGAAGAGAAGGATCATCATGGGCTCAGATTTGAAGCATGTCTCTAATTTCAAGGATCTGACATTCTTTGCATTCTCAAATCCCAGTAATTAGTGAATTAGGTGGAACTGTTCTAGAAAACAATATGGATGGTCCTTTAGGAAGAAGTAATTCCCTGGGATGTCTTCCTATTGAATTGGATTTCTATTACTATCTTATTACCCTGTAACTATTTTCATAATGCATCTTTGAAATTTGATTTTTCTTCATGACATATATAATATAAATTATATGACTAAAATCACAGTTTTAATCTTTTTTGCATTTTTTTAATATTTTTCAAATATACCAAATTTGTAATATAGTACAATTGAGTAACTTTTTGCCATATAATATCATTAAATTTTTCCCCTAGAAAAATGTTATTTTTATATTCATTAAGAAAACAGTTTTCTACAACAGTATATGTTATATCACATTAATATAGTACTAAAATATTTTCATATGCATTAGCATAATATTCATTTACACTATCATAATATTCAATTGCATTTACCTAAGATGAATTTATCTAAAATGAAGCACAATCATGCACATTTTAATTCTTTCCAACTATCTGAGTTTTTTAAGCCTTCTTGCTTCTTTGTAATTACTTCCTTAGTATAAATTTCATACATTAGTTTACTGAATCAGTGATTCTAAATGTAAAACAATGTGTGCTAAGTTTATAAGGAATTTCCTCATCAGCTTTAGATTTTAGCACTCCAAGTTTCCAGGAAACGGAGCAAATACATATAATTTTACCAAATTTATAATCACAAAAATTGAGATGTAGGGTAAGTGACTTACCCAAGCCAAGTGAAGAACCACGAGATGCAAAAGAAATATCTTCTAGTTTCCTAGATTTTCCTCCTAAGAGAAACTTAAATGGAATTTTGGGCTGGTTGTGTCTTATGTTTTAGCTACCAGAATATTGTCCCAAAATTAATAATTTTTCCACGTGTTATATTTTGGAGGAAAAGGAAGAGAAAAATCAGGGAAATTTTTGTTTCTTTAATTTCAATAAGAAAATCAAATTTGAAATGACTCAAAATGTACAATAATTGCTAATTATAATTAAACCCTCTGTTGCTCCTGGCTCTGTGGTAAGTGGTTTACATCTGTGCTGTGCGCTACAGCCAGAGCCCTGGTGATAGGCACACTTTCCAGCATGGAGTGGCCCTGGTGGGAATACGTCCACCATGGAATTAAGCAAATGCTGATTTCCTCCCACCTCAAAGCTGATGGCTAAATGTTTACTAAACAGCCACATAAATTGAACTGTTCCATTTAATAAGTACAAAAAAAACCCATATTTTTTCTACAGCAATAACTTTCATTCAAAGGTGAAAAGATTGAGGCCCAAAGAAGTTAACTTTAGACAAATTTGAAATTTCAGATTTAAAACCCCAAACCAAACAGTGTGACACCAAAATTAGCATTTACCCACCAAACCCGAGTTTGTTTGTTGTTGTTGTTGTTGTTGTTTTACTGATCCAAAACAATACAGATGCCTATGTAATGCTCAGGCTCCAAGAACAGATTCTGGGCTGGAGGCTTTTATTTTACTTTTTCCCGGCTCTCACGCTGCTGTCTTCCACCAGTCCCCCTGCACATCGGTCAGCTTTCCAGCTGCCGGGACAAAATGCCCTACTCACACAATTTAGAACACAAAATGGTTTCTTTGGGTGACAGATTGGAGGTTTCAGTCTGTGGTTGCCTCGCTCCCTCTCAATGAGGCCGAGCAATGTGGTGAGAGGAGTTCCCACAGCGGTGCAGAAGCAGAGCAGAGGAAAAGGCCGGTGCTAGGGCACACCTGCACTCTTAGCACTCAGAGAGGCTGGAGCTGGGCGATCACAAGTCTGAACACAGCCTGAGCAATTTGATGAAACCCTGTCCCTAACAAGGAAGGAAGGGACAGGAAGGAGGGAAGGAGGAAGCACAGTGAGGCACACCTTCACAGACACACTCTGATCCACCTCCTCCAGCTAGGCCTTACCTGCTAACAGCACATTCGGCTACCAGTGTTAGAAGATAAAACCTTTGATTCAAACACCTCTTGTCTTCATTACTTTCTCATCGCAGAGGCAAAATACTCAACACCTTAAGTTAAAAGGGGAAAGGTTTCTTTGGTTGTTTGTGAATGTTCAGTACAAAATCAGCTGGCACCAAGGCAGGGTGACATCACAGAGGAGAAACCATTCACGGTGGGTAGAAGGCAGCAAAGCAAGCAAGAGGCCTCAGCAGCTTCTTTCTGACCCTTTCCTGTTTTGTCTAGGTTACTGGGCTTAGGGTAATGTCAAGCCAATCAGAGGACTGATTTAATAATAGCACATCCTTAATCTCAGCATCACACACTCTGGATTCAGCCACCTCTGAACAAGTGCCATCAATGATCACATGAGGCTTTATGTACACATCTGAAAGAGTATCTTAATTTAGTGAAGTTGGCAATAAAAATATTAACTGACCCACACTGTGACTCTGAGGCAGGTTAATGGTTAAAAAATAGGAGAAGACTTTTCCACGTTTACAAATGAGTCATGTGCTCTAAGGGCATGCGTGCCTTGCCTGAGGTGACTAACTAAATTAATCAATAGCCCGTACAGCCCACTCAGTCCATTAGGTCTAAGTGCTTTCTGTGATGGATGAGCTGCAAGCCTCAAGCTTGTACTCAGGCAAGCAATGGAGATGAATGCTCAGCCTGATGGAGCCATGAATTGTCTTGTGACTCCACTGCTCTATCTTGTGTTGAACACTCACAGTTCCTTTATATATACATATAACTCTCTCCCTCCCTGAAAAATATTGGACCTGTTACTATTGTCCTTCAAATGTGCCATCTATGACATATACTTGTCAAAGAGATTTCCACTGTAAGATAAGTATCCTGCTCTTATTGTGGATGATTTAAATAGCTGTCTTATTCCTATTACAGAAGTAGAGACACATAGAGCTACAAACCAATGATGAGGAGCAAATTAATAAAAAGGAGATATTTCAATTGATTATTTACATTGTAAAAACAAACATGTTTAGTGTATTGGCTCCAGAAATCATGGGAAAAGTACCAACCATTTCTGGGGCCTTTGAAACTATGTGTCAATCATATACAATGGGGAGATGTTGTTGTAGCTTGTTGGAAGCTAGGATTTTGTAAATGAGCTTAATAACTACAAGTATATACAACTTTCGAGATAATGTCTCAGGTCAAATTGCTCTCTGATAGCAGAAATGAGGCTTTCAAATCAGAAGTCTAGTATTTTTATTACCAGCTTGACTGCCAACTTCACTACCACACTGTGTCTCTGAATATAGGCAGACTACTTAAAGAGCACTGAGTAGTCAAACTCAAAAGCCATAATCTTTAGGGAAATAGGCATGCTCGTCCTTGACTGTTTTGTCTTTATATACCATGCCTCCATCTATCAATTTTAAAAAGATAATCAGAGGACAACTTCTCCCTGACATATCCCTAGGTGAGTAATTTAAAATAGAACTTGGAGATCATTAATGCAATTTCTACCTGATATCTCTTTAATTACCTTTGACAAATTTCTTCCCTTCTCAGTAAGTATTTCTGGAGTTGAATTGATTTATTATATCTTTGAGAGATTTTGACGCTAAGGATAGTTTGCCTAATGTAAGCCAAAAATTAGTTTTCACCTATCTCGATTTAATCCATAGTTACACAAAAGTCTACCTAAGCAATGGCAGAAAAAAATAATTAGGATTAGGTGATTTCAACCTTCACTGCAGCACATCTGAAAGTCCCTTGGATGCCAAGTTCCATCATCTCATCCCCTCTACCAATTTTTCTTGAAAACACCAAAAGACTTTCTCTTAAATTTCCCAAGGGATGATCATAAGAGATGAAGTCCAAGTCGTAAACTAAGCCAGATATTTTTAGTTTGTCACTTACCCAGCCAGTAAACACAAAGATGCTTAAGATTCTTTAAAATGCGCTTAGTCACAACCTTCCTCAGCACACCTGTGCTTAGCGGGGACAGCTGTAGTGAAAGTTACTATAAATCAAGATTTATTTTATGTGGCCCTTTGGGAGATAGCTGTTAAGGGTAAAGAGTTCCTCTTTTTTTAATGATCCCAGTCATTTACTTAATGGAGAGAGAAATGGAAAATTAATCAAGCATGTGGAATAAATGTCATTTGTCTGCTGTCCAGCACACAAAATTGAGGCAATATCTGTCAATATAGAGATTGTTATAGTTAGTGAGTAGAAGCAAATTCATGATTTTAATAAACACAGAAAAAATCTGCACACAATATTAAGTTCCCATGGAAAAAAATAGGCAATACAGGAGGAAAATATGGCAGAACTACTCTTCTTGGAAGCAGCAAAAGGAACATACAAGAAGACTCAGGTTCTGACTTAGAGTCAACTATCCTGCTTTTTTCTCAAAAACTCTTAAGTAAGAGTAAACTCAAACTCTAAGAGTAATAGTAGAATGAAAAAGTTACATGATTATAGTTAACAGGGACTTACACATTTGACAGAGTGAAATTTCAGTTTTGCTCATGCTGAGAAATAAGTGGGTGACTTGAATCAGTTTTTCCTTGAATATAAAAGGAAAGTAGGGGTAGATTTCAGCTTGTTGTAAGAGTCTTGCACTGAACCTGTGTCAGGAAAAGTATTCCACCAGTGGGACTCTCACCAGTTTTAGTCACGATCGTATAGAAATGAATCAAACCTCACCTGATCCACATTACCTTTGGAGTCATCTGACACCGCCCGTGGAGAGAGTCAGATGAATTCGCCTTTTAAGTCTGAAGGTTTATGGAGAAGTAGCTCAGAATGGAAATTTCTTTTATCATAACTCCAGGGTAAGAGCATGTGGGCTTGAAAAGTTTGAGTAAAGGTACTTGAATGTTTAGTGCAGAGTGATGATGCTAAGACAACTCAGTGGAGATATTTGACCAATATGGAAATGGAAAAAAGAGCAAAAATTTTACTTATTAATTAATTTCTCTTTCTGAAGACAAAAACATTGTGTCATAAACTCTTTCAGTTCTTTGATATTTCTGTGTTTAGTTATATTACATGAAATTCAAGATACACTAACCCAGTGCTTCATAACCTGATTCCTCATCTAATAGATTATTTATGATATTTTCATGTCCCTAAATGTTCTTTTAAAATGTGCCTTTCCACATCTGCATTATGTTAGCAATTTGCTTAGTTCATGTCCTACTATTGGATTGTATGTGGTTTCTTATTATTATCCTTGTTCATAAATATTCATGTGGATATATAACTGTTTTCTAGGATAAGTCCCTAAATGAAGAAATAGTGGATAAAAGAGAATGAATATATTTAGCTTTGGGTACTTAATTCCAATGACTATTTCCAAAATGCTAAGCGTATTAGCATTTTTAAAGAATGGAGATGTGAGAGGTTAAATATAGCATTTAATACATTTTTCTTCTGATGACTAGTGAATATGACCATATAATTTGTCCATTTGGACATTTTGTGGGCTTTTCATTCATGGTCCACAGGACAATTATTTTGTCGTTGGACTGCAGCCACTGGCCTTTGCTCCAACCTTCTTCACTAGTCAGTGACGATGCTGGTGGACAGGCTCAGCGTGGGCACAATTCCAGTAGTGGTTTACTATGTAAAATGGGCAGGTGAATCTTCTCTGAGCCCTATGTTGCTTCCCTGGGTATCAACGATCTAAATCCTATATTCTGCATTACACTCTGCTGTGAGAGAGGATAATCCTATTCTAATCTATCTACAAGATGAATTTAGAATAACTAAGTGAATGATCCAAATCCTCTTAGGCTTCAATATCCTTCACATCTTCATCCCAGTAGTTAAAAGTGGAATTCTGCCACTTTAATTTGCCTGTCATAGTCTTGAAAGCTTCTGAAATGGAAGTATATAACCCCAGAAAAATACAAATAAATATTGAAAAGCCGATGAGCACTTCTATGTGCCAAGCACTGCATTAGGAACTTCACATACAGTGTCTTCAACCGTGACACGAGATCCTACAGCCTCTGTAGATGATCATTTCTTTAGATGGATAAATTAAGTCTGAAAGAGTTTCCTGTAATCTGCTCAAATTCTCATAGTTAGTAACTAATAGTCTTGGGCCTCTGGTATCAGTTATCTGATGCCAATCAATGGATGCTTTGAATAGCTCAGAATCCACACCTAATTTAACCTCTTATACCACAACTTCTCACCTTCAGAGACACATATAAGGCCAGGTTAATTCTGTCTGGCACCTGGAATCTCCTTAGCTCTTTCCCACTGTCATAGCAATGTGAACTCAAGAAACACAAACAGGGACAGAGATTTAGCTCAGTGGTTCCAGCGCCTGTCTTGCAAGCACAAGGACCTGGGTTCAATCCCCGGCAACCACAAACAATACTGGGCGTGGAGACTCACCCCAGCAGCAACCAGTACCACATACCACAGTGCCGGGCGTGGTGGCTCACGCCTGTAATCCCAGCACTCGGGAGGCAGAGGCAGGAGGATTGCTGTGATGTGAGTTTGAGGCTGAGCTCAGGGCCTGAACCACAAAGCGAGACCCTGTCTCAAAAAAAAAAAAAAAAAAAAAAAAAAAAAAAAAAAAAAAAAAAAAAAAAAAAAAAGAAAGAAAGAAAAAAAAGAAAGAAAAAGAAATGCAAATAGTTTTATATTGATCTCAATGGGAGTTAACGACTGACTGAAAAACAAAAACGGAAATTTCTTGAAAAATGCACAATTGCATCAAATGTGATGAACTGGTGACATCACTGTTTTCACTGAATATTTGAAACCATGGAGCGCTTTAACAGTAATTTGCAAACTTGAACACACAAGTGGAGATGACGGTGGAGACATTCGTAAAATCTACATCTTTGGATTCTCCCTCCAGGGCTTTCTCTGCAAACCATTTTGCAACCTGTGGTGAATGATGAAAATTCTTGGAAGTAGGAAGTAAATACGTGAGAGGAAATGGATGTTGTACAAAGATGTTCCACTTAGAGATTTTAACAGGATTAAATTTTTTTAAAAAACTCTAACTTTCAATCGACAGGACATTTGATAAACAACAGTGGTATATGAAAAGCCTGCATCTTACCAGCTGTTAAAAATGGTGATATATGGCTGCGCTTATTGTCCGAGGAAGATGGGCGTGATGAAGTACTGTTGAGAGGAAGGAAGCAAATTACAGAACAACAGAAGGAGCATTTATGTGAAACTGCACACCTATATCCATAGGTGGTGTGAATGTGCTGATAAGATTATGATTTTTTTACTTTGTCCATGACCGTGATTCAATAGTCTTTAAATTGTTTGACATGAGAATGTGTTGCTGAAAGTAAACTGCTTTTAAACCAAGTCCTGTCTTCCCGATCAATTCTGGATACCCTCTCAAGCTGCCCCTGAGTTTTTCAAAGTTTTAACCACCTGGTTAAACCTTCATAAAATGCAGGTTCTGAATGGGGAGGCAGGGAATTTGCACTTCTGCTTCACCTCCCCAGGACACAGGCACGGCTGTATTGTAAGGATCCCACAGCTTGTGCTCATTACACCATCAGACACGGCCTGGAATAATTTTTTCTAGTTTATTACTGTTGTACTGTTGCTAAGTAAATAGAACTCTAGAGTTTTCTTACTTTTCCTGTTGTTAATCAACGTGAACCCTGGAGGACACTATTTTAAATTACTGAACACACACTATAGAACTTGCTATATTATTCGACCACTGTCTCTTCCATCAGATAATTTTTTTCTTGTTATTTTTGACTGGATGTAATAAAAGCATTGAGTGTTTAGATGTATGAGCAGTTGGAGAGTAATTATGATTTAAAGAAAAATAATAACTGACAGACTACTCAGCAAGTGAAATGAGGGTGTAATATGAACACTAATTTTCAGCACATTTCCTTAATATATTTTCATGCGGAAAATCAAGATAAACCATTTACAGAATGGCTGGAAGTCAGATGGGCTAGGTAAGCAAGAAAGACAAAAACTAAGGAAGAAAACTGGGCAAAAAAATCTCTTCAATATTATAGTGCAGTCAAAAACAGTAAAATATAACTGTTAGTATCATAGATATACAGTATTTATTAAGTCCTTTCTCAGTACACATTGCTCAAGTTGGTTTATATCCATTAGTTTGACTGATATCTTCTTTGTCAGAGAAGTTCAGAAGCTTTTCCAAAGTAGTACACCCATAAGATGGCACCAATATTTAAATGTATAAGTATTTTTAACTTGCAGTATGTTAATCATATTTAAATTACAATTTAATTCACATCAACAAATATGTGAATGTTTAAAGTTTTTAAATGTGTTACGGTAAAAAACACATTTCCCCCTTAAAATACCTCTCTTGCTTTAAACACATTTATCCCTTCATTTTTGTCACTTTCTAAAGCAGTTCTGGAGCTCTTCTTGAGGTAGGAGCTTAGAGCTGGGCCAGCCAGAAAAACTCTAGACAGACTGTGTTAAAGTCATCAAAACCCAGAGGACGTATCCAAAACACAGGACTTAAAATGACCCCATGGCCTCTGAATACCGGACGTGGAACCAGTCAGAAAGTGATATTTTTAGCTCCTCATTTGAATACGGTGCAGCTTGCAGGACAAGTCAGAAAACTGCTATTTTCAATTCTCATTTACATCTGGCACGAAACCAGGGATGTCTTTCATTAGAGAGCGGAACTCTAGCCCCAGACCAAGGGAATCTTCAACAGGACTCATCTCAATGCTTTATTCCCATGGGAGAAAGCCAATGCAGGAATTCTGGATACCAAAGACCCCTTTCTCTTGTCCGCTGGTCCACTGTGAATCTCTTGCCCTTTCGAGCACACATCTTTTCTGATCTCCATAAACGTAAACTTTCAGTTCTTTTTCTGTGTGTTTTGTCTAATGTTTGTTCAGCAGGCCAAAAACCTAGAAAGAATCCCTTAAGATTCACCATCTGGGAACACTGAGTACTTAGACAGGAGAAAAAAGTAGGTTCCTTCTGTAGAACTCAACTTCTTTTACCACAAGATGAGGATTTTGCACTCCAAGTTTTATTTAGCTTTCATACTCTGTATATCTTTTAAAGTTCAAAGTGTTGTATATGTCTTTGCAGTTCCTGACTTTGTTTCAAACTATCAACAGACCACTTCACTCAGGTCTCCTCAAATTTGGTTTTCTTTTCCAATAACTATTATTATTAATACTATATTGTTATCACTGCCATTATGAATGGCCACAGGTGTGAGGTCACGCTGCTGTAGAATGACTGGGTGACTTTCTGTCACAGCATTTATACCAAATCAACTAACTCCCCAAGGTGCCCTCTTCTGCCCGAGCCAGACTGCTAACCGCCCACCATCCTGCTCATAAGCCAATGCTGGTGTCACACGTGGAACCAATATTCTGGAGTCAGGGTGTCTTACATTAAGGTCAAACATAATTATTATTCATTTTTATATTTAGAACTCTTCAGTGGTTGCCATGAGCTAAAGCAGTTTACTCACCAGAGTCTCAGAAAATACTGATTAATTCTTTTACACTTCCAGTTTTCCTACACTGGATATAAAAAAATGCACCTGTACTAAAGCTGGCATAAAAGGAACCTGGGGTGAATTTTTTGTAACACCTCTGTAGAAATAGATGTCAGCAGGAAATCTAAGCCTTTCGACTTTCCAATGTTGCTTTCAGTCAAAAATTCATTCATCCCATCAACATGTCTGATTGACTCTTATGTTTCAGGCATGACACTGGACCCTGGTCTATAGAAACTGTGATTAAATACTTTGCCTTAAAAGAACTGACATGGCCTTACACACATAGGGAATTATGGGACTGAAGTGGTTGTTATAGACTGACTTACATCCTGCAAGACTCATATGTTGAAGTCCTAACCCTTCCAAGTGATTATAGAGCTTGCACTCATAGGTGGTCATTAAGGCCAGATGACGTCATGGGGGAGAATCTGATGGAAAAAGAGGAAGGAGCACAAAAGCTCCTTCCCCATAAACAGAGACAGAGGAAAAGCCCAGAAGTAGCTGTCTCTGAGCCAGGAAGAGCATGCTTGCCAGAAATCCTAGAAGCAAACCTGAAGAACTGTGACAAAATACGTTTCTGTTGCTGAAGTCACCTAGCCTGCAGTATTTTGTTACAGCAGCCTACAGTGACTAATGCGGTGGTGTTGAATGTCTTAGATAAGCTTTGGTAGGAGAAAATGATGCTGAGAAATCTGATGTTTTAGGCACAGGTATAGGACAGAAATACAGTAATTATTCCTTAGTACATATATTTAGTGGCTAACAAATGTTACAGCATATAAATGTAGCCAGCTTCACAGGGAAAAGGGCAGAAGGATCCTCCACAGCTAGACTGATTGTAGAGGGGTGAGGTTTATAACTGCTTTTGGTTTTAAAACCTTGTTAGACCTTGAAATTTCAGAACAGGTGATAAGAACAGACTGCTACATATCCTGTCACCTGCACAGATTAAGAAAAACTGAAATTATCTGTTACTAAGTGTTATTTTCTTTTCAAATAGGACCACAATCTACCGGCATCTAGTTGGCTGTAGTTTTGCACACATTCTCATCTCTTCGGAAAAGTCTTCCTCAGTCTTAAATACAGACTAGCAAAGTCAAGATAAGCTCTTGTCTTGCCAAGGATCACCTCAAGAATTTACAAATTGGTTCTAAACCCTTCACACTTTCCTGGGAGTGAAGTAAAAACTAAGATGCTCTACAGGCTCAGCTCACCCAGAATATGTCTTGTTTATGGCTGTTGTCTGACAGCCACATGTAATTAGCAGCCTCCTATCAAGGAAGTATGCCCCTTGAATAACAAATCATTAAATCGACTGCGTTTAAGGAAGAGAACTTTGTAGAAACCAAAGCAAATAAAGTTCTCCACCATACATCATATAATAAAGAAATTGTCATCTTCAAGGTTTCTGGCACAGAGCTTCCAAACTTTGGCATTTGCTGCATAAAAGACCGTCTTTGTTAGGGATAAGTGCCTTGGATCACAACTGAGCTTTGTTAATGAGACGAGATGACTCGGGCTGAGACTGGTCACCAGGCAGCTCCACCATGTCATTAAAACTTCCCAACTTCCAGGAAGGCCAGGAAAGCAAGAGATTGGGTTCATTTATACTGCTATTGGTCAGCTAATACTGTAAACTCCAATGAAAACTATGGATGTCAAAGCTTAACAGGCCTTCTTATTTGGTGAGAACAATGAGATCTGATTCTTTGGTGAAAGGACACTGAAGTTCTGCAGTTAGAACTCTCCCAGATCTTTCTTGCCTTAAGCATTGAACTATTCTTGGTTGGTGTGCTTTACAATAAAATAATAATTTTTCTGTGTTTCTGTGTGTCTGTGTGTGTCTTTGTGGCCCCATGCAGATTATGTTAAAAATAAATAAACTTCTGCAGATGAGTGTGGCATTATTTTTCTGTTTCTCCAGTTTATTGTTTTGTTTAGTGTTGTGTTTCTAATCTAAAAAATGCTTCAGGCTCTCTCTTGTTTGGATTTCATGCAGGCAAGTGTCTGTAATCCTGCCTATAACCACACACAACAGCACCAAAATGAATTTGGGAGGGCTTCAGCCCCGAACTTCAGAGCACTTGTACCCTGAATTCAGAGGCCAGAAGCTCTTTCTCCTCTGGTAGAGATGGAGATGCCACAGGGCCTCATTAGAACACACCCTCCTCGCTGGTGCGGCCGGAGGATGTCAGCAGAGAAACACAAATGAAGGGTTAGGGGCAGCCAACTTGTGAGTGTAAGGGCTAGATATTAATGGCAATGGGATGGGGGAAGATGGGGAGAAGAATACTGAGTATCTGAAATAAAGAAAAGTTTGAAGACAAACAAGATTTGCTTGCTGAGAACAAGAAAAGAGTGCAGGAATGTGTGAAGTTCAGTGGACAAATAAGATCAGAGGCTGCAGGAGTCCACTCCACTTGTGGCAGAAATCGGAGCCATGCAGTCCTTCTAGACTCCTCAGGAGAAAACGGCGGGGAAGACACTGCCAAGGTGGTATCGAGACACTATAGAGAACTGTGGTGACATCTTCCACCTCTGGACTCAGAGAAATTTATTAAACCTAAATTTTGTTCTTTTCTTTTTGCTGAGTGCTCTCTGGGGCAAGTTACCTAACATTAGTGGGTCTGAGTCCCTGTAGGTATAAAACTGGGATAATTACAGTCCTGGGTCTTATGCTAGGGCTGAGATGAGATACTGGCTGTGAAGAAATTCCACTTGGGGTGTCATAGTTATCTAATGTATCTAGCTAATATCACAAGCGGGATTGAAGAGCTGGATGCAATCT
This sequence comes from Petromus typicus, assembly GCA_004026965.1. Lineage (NCBI taxonomy): Eukaryota > Metazoa > Chordata > Mammalia > Rodentia > Petromuridae > Petromus > Petromus typicus. Next base: position 68,891 of record PVIR01000120.1, on the reverse strand, counting down.
CAGAAGTTTCACCAACAGTTTCCTTGTACAACCTTCTTTAATTCTTCTACTCTATCAGCATATCGTATTCCTTCATTATGTAAATGAGTAAACTACAGACAAAGAAGACAGGCAACTTGCACAAATCCCTAAAGCCAGAAATGTAGAAGTTCATAGATTAAATCTTATGCTTATCTTTGGAACTCAAGGAGCTACTCATTCCACCACACTGAACACAACTTTAAATAAGTAAGTGAGCTCCACACATAACATAACACCAATCCTGCTTCTTTAAGAGTATAAAAGTATTTCAAAAATTTCAACTATGAAAAATAAGAAGGCAGAAAATTTTATTTCAAGAAAACATGCAATTAATATATATTATGTAATTATATAACATATGTGCTTCAATATAGTATAGTTCTAAAAAGCAAAAAATTTGATTGTGAAAGAACCAATACTGAGGATTTTGCTCCAACTTCTCCTCTCCTAAAGCCATCAATGGCAGTAATGAGAGAAAAGCTGAGCCTTCTCACATTCTGGTTTTGCCTTTAGATCTGAGACCATCTACTATTTAGAACAGTTTTCCCATGTCTCTTCTGTTCATTGTTGCATGTACCTAGCATCTGGGTCATTTCTTTCTAGAGCATAACAAGGATCAAAAGCCTTGTCAGAGAAGTGATTGTGTCTTTACATCTGTAAGTCTTCAGATTTTGGTACAGAGAAAACTCACAAAACATTGGCTGGCCATGTGCTGAGTCAATGCCTGATCACTTCTGTTGTCCCAGGAGTCCCAATCCCCTGGTGATAACTTTCCCTCTTGCTTAAATCTTTTTGTCTCCAAAAAGTCTCACAGATACCTGTTTGATACTAAAGATAACTTTGTCTCTATCTAGGTTCATTCCACCATTTTATTCTTTCAATATATATCTGTTGTACAAAGACATTGTTATATCAGAGTTTCTTTTCTTCCCTTTCACCTCTTAAAATTAAAAGCTATTGTAGATTCCCTTTCCCCAGGTCTTCATTACTTTTCATATTGCTGAGACACAGTGTCTGACACCCACACCTCTAAGGAGGAAAGGATTATTTCAGCTCACAGTTTGTAGAAGTTCCAGTCCCCAGCCAGCTGGCTCCAAGGTAGGGCGACAAGAACAGGGACATGGCAGAGGAGAAGCAGTCCACAGCAAGACTGGCAGGAAGCAGCAAGCCACAGGCACCGCTTCCTTTCCCTCTGATCTCATCCAGGCTACACACCCTGTGGGACGTGTCTCAGTACCCCACATGGGCCTGCCCATATTTCACACCCAGAAATAAACTACAGCGATCAGTAAAGTAATTTAATTATCACACCCTTAATCAACATTCACACATCCTAGATCCAGCCACTTCCAAAAAGCCCCACCTTCGAGCACATGAGGCTTGTGTGAACTGGATGGTACAAGACATAACACCCAAGTTGCTGTTGAGCTCTGAGTCATTGCAGAAACTTAGATTAAAAGTAAGAAAGCACGCCCTCAGACTGCCACTGAAGGGTCAGTTGAAAATAGACAAAGATCTGGCATCTGTCAAATCAATAGAATACGGTACCCACACATGCAGTCTGTGCCATTTGGCAAAGGCAGGTTTGTCTGAGCTATAACCCAAAGAAGTCGGTCCTGTGGGAGAAATTAATTCAAAGAAAAATAAAATTCCAGTGACTCTGAAATTGCTCTCTGCTTTGATTATACCAGATGTGCTTTCAATAATGTTGTGCTGAAATTAGATGTTTATTACATAATACAACCTTTCCATCAGCACAAACTATTTTTACATCCTACCCAAATTCTTCCTTGGTGGATATTGCTAAGTCCACCAAGTCATACAATCCTGAGGTTATACAAGGAGATGACACGGACTGACATTCGAGGGACCTTAAGATATTTCATAACAAAGTCTTCATAACACATCCTCTTTACTCTAGACTTAAAGATTGCCCAGTCTCTACCATAGTTTTTTCTCAGTAAAATAAGTACATAACAAACTTGATAAAGTTTTACAGGAACACCTCAATTCATGAGCACTGCCATTAGTGATCAATTCAGCTCACAAACAGCTCTCAGCACAATTTTGCTTCTGTTTTTGAACTCCACATTGGGTGATGCATATGTACAACCACCACCATCTTCCCCACACAAACACAAATGGGGCCATTTCCCCCAGATGCATCAGATGACTTAAATTCATGGACTGAATATTCAAAACAGTCCTAAAAAACATGAAAGTGGAAAGACTGAATGAAAATACATCATTTTATGTTATTGTAACCAAGGGCCAAAGCATAAATGTTGGCCACAGGTGTGGATAGTCATTTCCTTCCAAGATGCTGACTTAGAGGTAGAGTATTTTAAAAGTGCGGTCACAAAAACTCAAAAGCGAACTTCCAGGGACCAAAGATATGAAGCAAGTCTGTTGTGCTATATCTTTCAAACAAATTACAACTCAAAACAATGGGAAATACAAACAAGAACTACCTGAGAATTCCAGCAAGTGAACAATAGCAAAAAGACTGGGGAAAAGAGATTTTTTAAAAAGAAAAAAAACCTGTGTGGGATGATTTTATTGGTTTTCTCTGGATTGACCCAAACCCAACCCCTGTGTCTATCTTTGTAGTGGGAAGGAGTTGCAAAATTTATGAGAGAAATTGTGCACCTGAGCACAACGCAGCCCTACCACAGCAGATCTGCAGTAGTAGACCAGATATCTGAAACTCTAAGAAGATATTTGTCTTTTTTACCTCAATTGGAAAGAGGGGTCTCTGTAGTCTAATAAGGGCAGGGAAAATCCATTACTTTTCTGTAGTTACTTTATCTCAAGAACAACCCCAACCATATGTAGTAATAAGCGTGGATAAAATTCCAAAAGGAACCTGAATTCTCTAGTCAATTGAATAAGAAGCAGAACACTGGGAACAGGAGAGCCAGAGAAGAGTCCCAGAGAGGGAACCGGTGAAGGAGGCTCCTCTGACTCTCTCTGAATGAACAAGTCTCAGACTCATCCAGTCATGGGCACACAGGACAGTCTTCACAAGCACAGAGAGCCCTCAGCAGTGAACTGATGTTGGACTCTGCATGCACAGAACATTAGACGGAACTTGTGAATTCCACATGACTGGATTGATTTCCTTGTAAAGCAAATAATACGCGACATTCTATAAGAGTCTCACAATTAAAAGCACATTTCCATAATTATAAATATAGTCCTGTCTCTTTCATTCCTGCTGAGAAAATCAAATGCGCAAATAACAGAATTAAAATAGTTAGGTAATAGTAGTAAAGTGAAAATGGATTTTCTTTTCAATATATAGAATGAAGAATGATAACAGCATCTTCTTTTCATCTTTTGACCATAAAATATTCACTTGTGTTATTCTAAAATTGAGTTTTGCCCGTGAGTCCACTGTGAAGTTCAAGAGAAATGAGTCTGTGTCACAAAGACCCTGGAAAGTACCGTCAGGAGACATCCCTAGAAATAGTACCCATTGAAATTAAATATCTTTCCTCCCCTGCCTCAGCAGTAGCACAGCTGCACCATCTCTGCAGGGTATAACTCGCTTGTATGAATTCATGAGGAAGACTAAGAGCTGTAGAGCCCGACGCTTCATGGGAGGCCCATGGAGGTCTCCTCATCCACCTTACCTTCTCCAGCTCATTCTTATCTATTCCTTCTCACAAGTCCTCCAGCTCTGCAGAAAGTTCTAGGCTCTAAGCTACCTGGTCTGCTCCTGTCTCCTCACAGGGGATAAACTTCTTGGAAGGTAAACATGCTTCTACATCTCTTCTTCTCTGACAACTAGGAGTGAGTTGAGCCTGACATTAGCCATGAAGTGGGTGATCAGCAATTATTCATATATTCATTATTAAAAAAGTAATGATTTTTGGCTAGATTCTATTGACCTCTTATATAGCCAAGGCTTAATTAAACCTTATTTTAACTAAGTTATGTTTTTAGCCTATTCTGCTAAAGAGGATCATATGGTTTGATGATGGTAACTGATTTGTCAGTAGTAACATTGTTAGCAATCATAATGAAATAATTATATTTCAAAGAAATAGACAATAGGCCCTTATTTTGGCTGCAGCCAATAAAAACTGTGAGTACATTTTTGAGTTATAACTATCCTCAGAAATGGAACTCTGACCATCAGATGAGACCACTAGTCTGTCAAATTGTGTCAGGTATCAGAGCAGTGCATACACATTAACATTCGTGTTCTTTCAAATTACCACAGTGAAGAAAAGACTTCACCTTAAGTAATCAGTGAGAGTTAGTTGTAAGATCAGATGCTCATTGCTTTTTTCCAGCTCCATTATTGTCTAGTTCGTAAAGATATCTGTAAATCAGTGCATAAAAACAATGGATGGAACTGTCCACCCTTCATTTACTCGAGCAGGATTTAATTTATTTTACTCATTTCTGAGGACACAATACCTGACATCTGCAAGTTAGAGGAAGAAAGGTTTATTTTAGCTCAGAGTTTATGGAGGTTTGAGTCCTTGAACAGCTGGTTCCAAGGCAGGGCAGCATGGTGGAGGAGCATCACAGAGGTGAATGGTGTGGGCATGGCAGGCAGGAGGCAGCCACAGAAAGTTTCCCTTTTGCTTTCTATTCCATCCAGGCTACAAACTTATTGGTTGGTGCTATTCACACCTGGGATGGGGCTTCTGTCCCCAGTAAATCCATTCAGTCACATCCAGAACCACGCTGAACAAGTCAGTGGATAATGCAGTTATTTTCATACCCTTTATCCATAGTCACATGCCCTAGATCCAGCCACCTCCCAAAAGCCCCACCTCTGCGTACATAAGGCTTTGAGGAACATTTTGAGAAGGGCCTTAACCCTAGCAATCTAATTACCTCCCGAAGACTCACACTCTATCACATTAGTGATATAAACCTAAAGGACATGTAACCTTGTCTACAGGTCTCCTCCATATCTTGAGGAATGCACCAGAGTCTTGAAACTCACTTGTCATCTTTGACCTCTTGTTATGATTTCAATCCAAAATGTCCTTCAGGATCTCAGGTTTGGAGCAGGTTCCTGGTGGGACGGGGAAGGGCACTGAGTACATGACTTAGAAAGGAATATTCCCATCCTCCTCTCCTCCCTCTCCTTTTACTTCTTGGTCACCGTGACATGAGCACTATTTAAATATTACTTATTTATGGTTTTCATACACATAATTCATCATAGTTTTTAGCCATAATACTTTCTACTTTCTAAACCCAACCTAAATCAATCTTTGAAGATGCCTGAAAGCTTCCAGCAGACCCCGCCCCCTTGGTAATGAAATTATAATGTGAGGAGTGATTTTGTGGTTTATAGTTTAATAAACTCACTTAACTCTAAAAAGTCTTTCAGTTCTTTGCTGGACAAAGATAATTTCCACAACTGTAGTTTCCAGTAACACTTTTGCCTTTATTGTCTTTTGTTTCTTAGTTCATTTTTTTTTAATCTATGCTGTCAACTTAAAATAAACCCTTTTTCCCTATTGTGAAATAGAAAATGCTCAATGTAAAATAAGGTGAAAGTGGACAATGTTGAGACTGTAACAAAAAAGTAAGGAAACTAATTTTATGTATATGGGGGGGTGGTAGGGTGGGTAGGGCTATGGGAAAAAATGAGAATTAAGTTGTGTCTTATACTGGTACAAATCCCCATTATGGAGTGCAATCATGATGTGTATATTTAATGTACCAATAAAGATTTTAAAAAATCCTCTTGGAAATAAAATATACTCCTCTGTCATTCTCTCAGCCTACACTAGAAGTAAATACATATATATATATATATATATATATATATATATATATATATATATATATATATATATATGAAACAAGATTTGTACCTTGCTGCTACAGAGCTTTTCCACTCTGAATTGATAAATCACACAGACAGAAGTCATTTGTCAAAGAGCTGTGTTTATTTGAGACAAATTCAGTATAGGTACATATGTGTTGGATAAGTTTCCAGTTCTTACCAAATAACTTATGCAACTCTAACTTATTTCCATTAGAAAAAAAAACATAATTATAGCTCCTCACCATATTGTATATTTCTGCTATGCTAAATTCAGTAGTCACATGGTTGCAAGTTACTTCAAAATAAATAAAAACAAGCACATTAAATATATACACATAGATCATAGATAAACTACCCTTGATTTCAAAGTTCTTGTTACTGTCTATCTTCATCACCATGTACACGTCCATAGAAGGAAGAGAACTAATCTTATGTGGCAGCTGCTATTATATAATAACATTTGGGTTTTTTTTCCTTAAGATCTTAACTGAACTCTGATATCTAAGGGATCAGAATCTAACCCATTGTTCCAATGTTTAGAGAAAATTATAGTATACACTGCTTATAAAACTTTAGATAATCCCCCTAAGAATTCAAGAACAATAATAAGCCTTGTATGTAGAAATCTGTTCAAACCAAATCAATCACTTACATGAAGAAGCTAAAATGATAAAAGGAAGTCAAAGAAATGATAAGAGAGGACATAGGCATAAATCTTCATGACCTTGAATTAGACCAAGAAAATTTAGATATGGAATTAAATAAGGAACAAAATAAAATAGATGAATGGGACTCCATCAAAATTTAAAAATATGGTACTGCAAAAGACACCATCAAAAAAATAAGAAGACAACTTACAAAGGTGAAAAACATTGGCAGATCATTAATCTGATAAGATATTTTTGTCTAAACAATAAATACAAGAATAATAAGAAGAAAGCAACACAAAAATGCAAAGGATCTGAATATTCATGTCATAAATCAACAGTAAGAATGAGAAAGTATCTGTAACCTCAGTAGTCACTAGGAAAATGTAAACCAAATGCATCACAAGACATTTCACACCTTCAGGAGAGCCAGGATCAAAAGCACAGGAAGTAACAAAACCTGGTGAGTGTATATAGAAACTGAAACATCAGTACATCAGCGGTGTGATTATCAAATAATCCAACCACTTGGAAAGGGTCTGGCAGCTCCTCAAATAATTAAAAATGAAATTATAACTAACCCAGAAATTTCACTCCAACATACACATGCTAGAAAAATAAGGACATTTGACACACAAAAACTGGTACACAAATACTTATAGAAGTATTACTAATGGTGCTCAAAGGACAAAACAATCCAAATCCTTATCAATGGAAAATATAGTAAACAAACCAAAATAAAAACATAGTATGTCCATACAGTTGAGTAGTACTCAGCCATAGAAAGGAAAAAAGCACTGTGCTACAGCTTGGTAAAATCCTTAAAACATTATATGAAATAAAAGAAGCCAGCTGCAAAACTCCACATGTAATGTAATTCAAGTCAGCTGGGAATGGTGGAGCACGTCTGTAATCCCACCACTTCAGAGGCTGAATCAGGAAGATTGCCACAAGTTCAAGGGCAACCTGAATTACATAGAGAGTTCAAGGCCAACCATAGTAAGACCTTCTCTCAAAAAAACAAAACCAAACAAACAAATCACATGAAATTCCTCAAGGGCAGATCAATAGACATAGAAAGTAAATTAGCAATTGGTTGGGGATGAGGGAGAGGATGGAAAGATTGAGTGACAATAGCTAAAGGATGCAGAATTTCTTTTGGGGTATGAAAATGTTCCACAACTGACTGAAGATAATCTCACAAATCTGTGAAGGTACTAAATATAATTTACTGTACATCTTGAATGGATGAATTGCATGATATGTGAATAATATTCCAAAGACATTTTATGTAAAAATAGCCATGTTCTAGTTTAAAATAATAAGTAGATCTGGGAGTGAATTTTCACTGGTCTCAGGAGCATGAACCGTTAACTCTTTGCTCTCTGTGTCTTTCAACAAATAGAGGGGATGTTTGCCTGCATTAAGTACATGCTTCCCAGAGTCAAGCTGAGCCTTACACCCACTTCCTATCACTTCTGAGCTTCAGGACATATGTCAGTAACAAGACATACATCACAGGCTGGGCAGAGGAGTCACGGCAGAACACGAATGTACCTGAGCGAGTGCAAACACCCAGTAGTTGTGAACTAGAGCAGGGTTAGCATGGCTGGTATTCTCTCACCAGCTCAGTGCACGTAGTCAGGCAGGGCACCGTCTCAGCCATGCCCACTCAGCCAGAATGACTGGGACTACCCATCCCCAAGGTCTGTGCTGCTCACCTTCCACCCAGGCTTAGCCTGCGCAGTACTTTGTTTTGGTGATTTTAGCTCACTCACTAAGGCAATGAATGCATCTCCAGAGCATAGAGCTGGAATCACTTGTGCTCATGTTGTAGTCTAAATCATGACTCTGGGCACCCATGTATTCTCAATTCTGCTTCCTGCATGAAGTTTAGTCTTTAAAATTGATCATTTGCATTTTCATTTCCTTGCCCTAAACCAAGGTTACCTCTTTTACAGCTACCTTCAGAGTTGACTTGCTTGGTTGAGCTCTCAATATTCTACGATGCCTTTCATATCACTTTCGTCTGCAGAAGTGATTTTTTTTTTTTTTTTTAGGTTTTTTGAGACAGGGTCTCACTTTGTAGTTCAGGCTGGCCCTGAGCTCAGCCTCCAACTCACATCACAGCAACCCTCCTGCCTCTGCCTCCCAAGTGCTGGGATGACAGGCGTGAGCCACCATGCCCGGCACTGTGCTATGTGGTACTGATTGCTGCTGGGCGTGAGTCTCCACACCCATTATGGTATTTGGTTACCAGGGAATCGAACCTGGGTACTTGTGCTTGCAAGACAGGCCCCGGAACCACTGAGCTAACTCCCCGGCCCGTGAATATTATTCTTGTATTCAACAACTATTCACTGGCATTTGTCAAAAATGGAAGATTGCATGGACAGAGAATCCATCTGTCCAACATCATTAGCATACTCTGCTTTTCAGCCCCCTGGGGTCATTAACAGGTTAGAGATTTGATCAGACTAGCCAGAACCTCAGTCCCACAAAGGTAGAATACCAGCAACCCACTGAGCTGGACATACTAATGCAGAACACTAGCTGTGCAGTGTTCAACCCTTCAGTATGATCGATTTCTTTCCACAGAGTGAAACTTCCTCCCCAGTCCCGGGAGAGTGATTTAGTCTCCAGCATGCATTTAGTTAAGTCTCAGTTAGGAACTGAATGAAAAGATGCTAAATATTATTTTAGCCATAAATAAGTTTTTTAGAGATTGAAATATGAAAGAGATTGGCATCTGTAAAATTCCACTTCTGGTGACAAAGAAAGATTTACAACAGGCTTGCTCACCATAAAAACCCAACCTATGTCTTTCTGTTTGGTTTCCCTTATTTTTTTTTTCTGGGCCCCACATTCATTAGCAATGAGAATGTCAAAAGTCAAGGTTTACTGTATAATTTTGAAAGCTGCCAGTGCAACAGAACCATTCCAAGTTTGTATCTTTTTTATTGTCCTCATCTTCAGAGAAGCTGAGTAGAATTAGGAGGTAAATAGTAATAAAAACAAACCCAAAGTCATCAGAATACAGCGTTTCAAAGCAATCTATATATCACCCACTTACTCTGAGAAAAAGAGGTCAGCTGGTTTTCTGGAAAAACTGAAATGTGCTTTTATCAGCTTTACAAGATGAAAGGAGCTGTAGACAACTTTTGGGGTTTGGGGAGGTATATTTTCTAAGATCGGAACTGCACAGTGACAGTTCAAAGGAGCCATACATTTTGTTAAGGACCCCAAGAAAGAGAACAATAGCTTGGTGTCCTGACTTGGAAGCCAAAAATGCCAACTCACATATCATAGGGCTCCTCCTGTAACCAACTATAGAAATCAAGAAACAGAAAAAGAAACAGGCTTTTTAAAAATCAGAGAAGTCTTTAATTCAGAGAAAAATCACCATAGCACCTACATCTTCTTAGGGAACCACGTCTATTTCTTTTTTTTTTATTTAATCTTTATTGGTACATTACGAATACACATCATCATCACATTCAGCACTGAGGGTTTGTACCAGAATATAACATAACTTGATTCTCATTTTTTCCCTTTTCCCCCCACCCTGCAACGCCCACCCCCTAAATACATAATCTTTGTTTCCTTTTTTCTGTATTATTACCACATTCATTTCCCCCTCATTATTTACCCCTACACTGTCTTCCCTCTCAAATATTTTCTATTTCATAATATCAACTATACATACTACAATTCATTTACAACTTCATTTTCTCATACCAGAGAAAAGATACGATATTTACACATCTGTGACCTGTTTATTTCGCTTATGAAGACGTCCTCAAGGTACATCCATTTGAGTATGAATGACTCGACCTTATCATTTTTAAAGGCAGAGTAGTACTCTGTGCTATAAAAGAACCATATTTTCTTGATCCAATCTCCAGTCCAGGCCCATTTCTTACACACGATAATATTTCAGTTAGTGAGGATGGAGAAAGCCTTGCATATTGTCAGCAGCTACAGCTAACCTGGAAAAGAGTTAGACCATCTTTGCCCTGTATTTCAGTGAGTGGCTTAAGGGAGTAGATTTAATACAGGACATCTAATACACAGGATTGTTTTTAAATATTCACCCAAAAAGTTAAATACAGATGAGTACAAGAGATCTGTCCATACACTAGAGATCCAAAGAATCCATTCAAGGGTGTGGATCCTACTGCAATGCATCACATGAGTCCACCTGAAGGTCTAGAGCCCATACTGATTCCTCCCGAGTCCAGCCCGAGGCCTGGAGTCTGTGGCAGTCTCATGCAAGTCCATTTGGAGGATCTTCACAAGGAAGACCCAGAGGTCAATGGTAAAAGCCAGAAAAGTCTCCCCCGGTGGGATGAAGCATCTGTGCTGCAAGGCTGAGGGATCTGCCCTGGATCCAGGAAGTGACACTTATGGTGAAGATCAGAGGAGCCCTACAAAGAACAGCAGCCATTCCCAGAGACAGGTATGACTAGACCTCCGGAACAGTCAAGTTCACATTAGGAAAACCAGGCAAAACAAAGCTTCTCCTAGAAAATAAGCAGCATTACATCTTCCCTTCCTGTTCTCTTTTTAGGTCACTGGCAGCAATCCCAGGTGGGTCTTCCAGGTCCAGAACCACATTGGCTCAGTTCAGTGGGGCATTCCCACTTAAACTGACCATTAGTCAATTCCCACTCCTTGTGACACAGGAGTTCCTGGACAGAGCCAAAGGAGAAGAGTGCATATGTCCACCAGGAGACACACACAAGCTTTATCCATAATACGCTCAATAGGAAACTACCCAGTGTTTGTCAATAAAAGGGTGAATAAATACACTGAGGAATACCCATAAATACGATACTAAACAGAAATAAAATGAACTACTGATATAAAGAACAATGTGAATAGAAATTTACAGATAGTGTATAGCATTAAAGAAGCTACGAACAAAACCTGAGCGGTATGGAAACTAGCAGTAGGAATCAACAGCTGGGATCTTGTGTTATTAAAAAGCTTCTTCACAGCAAGAGAAACAACTAACACAGCAAAAAGACAACCTAAAATATGGGAAAGATTTTTTTACCAGCTTTTTTCTCAGGCAAAGGACTACTATCTAGTACATATAAAGAACTTAAAAAATCAGCCCTCTCAAATTTGAAAATCCAATTCAGAAATAGGCATCTGAAATGAACACTTCACATGAAGAAGTAAAGGCAGCTGTCTAGAAGAAGTAAAGGGTACATCTATGGAGACATCTCCCTGCTTCCCACAGACACGTCAAGAGCTGTCTCTCCTCTGGCAGGCGCCCCTGCCTTGGAGCCAGGCAACTACACACCGAAACCTCTACATACCAGTGAGCCAAAATAAGCCTTCCTCATTTAACTGTCAGTGTTGGGTACTGTGATCTCACAGCCAGAACATACCTAAGACAATTCAGTTGCATTTGTTTCCCTGGGAAATAACCCTGCTTTGTGTTACTGTGCTCTTCTTTCCCAATTCTTCACACTTGAAGACTCCTTGTCAAGCACAGTTCTCTTTTGCACAATTCTCTTTTTTTCACTGGTACACCTACGGTCCCACTAGAACTTATTTCATCTGATTTCTAAATTTTAGAAATTATGCCATTTTCAACTCACTACTGAAGGTTCCTTGCTGTTACAACATCATTGTTGAATTTTTTTAATTTAAACCTATATTGGTACATTATATATGCACACCATCATCGAATATTTTTGAAATAATTTCTTTCCTCTTTCATTTCATGACCTTGGAATGAGAAGGAAAGTAGGTTTGTTGGCTCAGCCTATCACCAATTTCTCCAAAACTTATTTATTTATAATTTTTAAACTGACAGATTTGGTTGTATATATTTATCCTATGCAATATGATTTTTTGAGCCACATATACAGGTACATTATAGAGCTGCTAAATCTAGCTAATTAATGTATGCACCACCTTTCATAATTACTATTTTTTATGCTGAAAGGGTTAATGTCTACTTTCCTAGCATTCCTGAAGAACAGAGTGTCATCATCCGGGATAGTCACCGTGCTGTACTATATCCCACCATCTTGAGATCGCTGGACAAACATGAGATCACAGCAGCGGGTAGGAGTATGAGCTGAGAGCTGTGGAAATGGGCTCGGCTGTCACTACCATTCACTGGGGTAACTGGCTGCAGAAACAGGAAAACAGACGCTGCCAGCTGTCATCTTGTGTAGCTGCATGTGTCTGCTTCATCTCAGCTGCTTGACCTGCAGTCCCTGAGTCCCAGCCTTGATGCACCCTGCATCCCTTTCATCTCAGCAAGATCAAAGCAACTGACCTGAACCAGGAGAACCCAAGCGGGCATTGGTGGGGGAGAAAATGCCTGCAGAAAAGTGATGATGGTTCATAGAGATTCTACAGCAAGTGAAAAATAACTTGATGTCCTTAATGTAATGAACAACAGTAGCTCTGATACTGAAGAAGTGAGTCTGTTTACAAAGGAATGAGAATCGACTTTAGTCCACTTTCACCATTACGGGCCACACTGAGACCAAGCAGCTGACCATCTGCACATCACTGTCTGCCCACAAGTTAACCAGCTTCGCAGGCACATTCTGACAGTTCAGAGACTGGCTGCAGCTCTGCCGGATCTGTGGATGGAGAAGCATCACTCGCTCCTGGAGAGGAGGATGAAGTTTCAGATCTCGTGAAGAATTGCAATAAGGCATCTAAGAATGAGGCACTGAATTAGTCGACTTCTAAATAAGATTTTTTAAAATGAAGAATTACAGAAAACTGCTATCTGTCATATAACTATCTTTTTAATTTTTATTTGTATGGTATATGTTTGCAGTGCACAGTGAGTGCATTTCTGGTGGGGAATTGGTACGTGTACATCTAATTCTTTTTTCATCTTCTTCCCTTCTCTGTCCTCTCTTTCCATCTCTTGGTCCCCTGCCCCTTTGCAAAAGATCCGTCTACCTATTTTTTTATCCACAGAACTGGTACAAATCTACATCGCTGGTGTTTTTAAGCTGAACCCCTTTGGTCACTGCAGCTCTTTTTATTTTTTGCTTATGCAGAATTTATTTATTGGTGCTAATTAAGTTGAAAAAAACAGGAATAAACTTTGAAACAAAAGTTAATAAAGTTAACTTTTGTAAAAATCAGAGCGGAAGGGGGGCCGGGGATTTAGCTCAGTGGTTCCGGTGCCTGTCTTACAAGCGCAACGACCCGGGTTCGATCCCGGGTTAGATCCCCGGTAACCACATACCATACTGGGTGTGGAGACTCACGCCCAGCAGCAACCAGTACCACATACCACAGTGCAGCACTCGGGAGGCAGAGGCAGGAGGATTACTGGGAGTTGGAGGCTGAGCTCAGGGCCAGCCTGAACTACAAAGTGAGACCCTGTCTCAAAAAAACCTAAAAAAAAAAAAAAATTAGAGAGGAAATATCAGGGGCAGCAGATGAGATCGGCAGGCCGTGGAAGGTTCTTGCCAGAAAGCGTATTTTATATTCTCATCTCTCTCTTCTTTTCATTGCAGGACTATGGATGGGCCTGAATTTGTAAAGGACTGTGTGTGTAGCGGACAATGTACACGTTGTCTTGACTATTGTTCTCAGGAAAACCCAGAAAACTTTCTGTTTCCGGGGCCCACCACGCTCTTCCCGCTGATGAGGAGCTCTCTGACGCGATGTGATCTTTATCCCTGATGTGAAGGCCGCAGGCAGCCATATGGAAGCCAGGTCCCTCGGGAGTGAACTGGTACATATTCACTCTTTTCAGGCTGAGGATGAGAAGCTTCAGATCAGTTATTTCTGGCAATTGCCCGGGGGTGGCTTCATGAAAGGATTAGTCTGTGTTTTTGATGGAGACATTTTTTGAGAACAGCTAGGGATTTGAGAACTTCTTTTCTAGTGAAAATAAGGATACTGTTAATGATAAATTTAACATTTATTACAGCTCTAGAATGATTTAAAAAACTTGTATACCTGTGTATATCCTTGTACACAGTACTGTACTTGGCATATATTGAGCACTTAATAAAAGTTGGCTGCAGTTATTTCTGTTGTATATTTTGTTACCTATTTGAGTATTGTAACACACTTCACCTCACCTCCAGACACCTCCAAAGGTGTGCGATACAGACTTCAACTCAAATAGTTTTGATTCTAGAGAGTCTCCATAGAGTTAATAGTGAGATGACAAAGATTACAGTAAGTCCTTTATTTATTAATGAGTTCTCTTCCAGGAGGATGCTTTTAAGTCAGATTCATTTATAAGTCTGACAAAGCAAATCTTATACACCTTTGATAGAAATATACAATGTAAAGCATAAAAAAAACATGCACAAAAGTACTGTAAATAAACTATTTTTACAGTTACCTTAAAATGATGGTATAGTTCAGTACAACTATAAACAAACTGCTTTTAGTTTTACAGTGACCTTAAAAGAGTGGTGATATAGGGGAAATAAAAGTAACTCCCAAATGGTAGATGTCAGACACACTAAGCTCATGTCTTGCAAAACTGAAGAATGATTTCGAAGGAACACCAGAGGTTAAGAGTAGGAAATATTTACTGGGAGAGGGAGATATAGCCCCTCAGACACCAAAAGGGATGAAAACATTGGGTTCCCACAGGCTCTACTTTAAAGGGAGTTTTATAGAGCAAAATCACGAGGAGGCTGCAAAGTCACAGTGTGAGTACAATGTGGGACAAAACTATAATCAGCCAATAAGATTGTAAGTTTAGTCATTTAGGTAATATTGATCCAATGAGGAGAAGATCATGGAGCAAGTGTACATGGAAAGAACAAGGACCTTTCTGGGGAGAGACTGATTTCCATCAGGAGAGCACAGCCTCTCCTCACTGTTCATCCCTTGGGAGACGGGTAGGCTCGGCCACCTTGACCCCATCTGGAGGCGTGGCCCTCAACAGAGGCACCTCCAGCCACGGCTGCGGTGTGTGTTCTCTGCTCCCTGACTCCCTCGAGGGCCCACCCCTATCTGACTGCCTGGACTACTTTCACCTAACTTTGCTGTCTTTAATATTGGTCCAGATCTTCTGTGATTTCTTCACATCTCCCAACATTCATAATATGAATTCCATACTTGTGAAAGTTCACAACTGGAAGTTCAAAAGTGGGGACTTGCTTTGTGAGACAAATGCAATGGCTGCAAATGTTCCAGTGGCTGAGGGTGTTAGGCTAGGAACAATACTACTCCATTCTAATGGCTCTGAAGAATTCTGGGGGAGGCCCCAGGCAGACCACCCCGAACTCCTCTGACATCTAGTCTCAGAAATTATGCAGCCTGTTTGGTATATAGACAGGAGAAATTCGGGGAGGGAAATTTAAAGCAAATTGTGAAGCTGTGTGTTCAGTCATCTGACCACAAAACAGCATCTCCGTACCAAGCCCTTTTCTTCCTATGGGTTTATTCTTGTGAAAAGGCAGTTTCTTTTTGGTAAATGAAGTTAATGAGCTTAGAAATACCTCCCAGCGACAGAGCATGTAGGCACTGCTATCTCAGTTCTTAGGGAGCTCGGATTTTGTCATTCTGCCACACAGTGAAAGCTGATGATGTTTTATTTGTGTTTTTAAGGACTTTTCATCATTTTCACCTTTTTCTTCTGCTTACACCTTCCTCTAAGTCTGTTTATTTGATATTAAGAAATCTCAAGGCTCTAATTTAACTCAAAAATTATCTCTTTTTAAAAATCAAACTACTTATCAAAGAACATTGCTAGGACTGTGCTTAAGTACTGGTATACTTCCAAGTTCATTTTCAGTGACTCCCAATACATAATTAAAGCTTATTCAGAAAAATTCCAGAGGAGAGTTTTCTTTTTTAAAAAAAATATATATCCTTAAGATACTTTAAAAAGTATCCAGCAGGGCCGGGGAGTTAGCTCAGTGGTTCCGGCGCCTGTCTCGCAAGCGCAAGGACCCGGGTTCGATTCCCCGGTAACCACATAACAATACTGGGTGTGGAGACCCACACCCAGCAGCAACCAGTACCACATACCACAGTGCCGGGTGTGGTGGCTCACGCCTGTAATCCCAGCACTCGGGAGGCAGAGGCAGGAGGA